>JAULBM010041435.1:0-10780 GCA_032357055.1 Geukensia granosissima | reverse complement strand
GGTGTGATACCTATTTTGCCGTATGTCTTATGGACTTTGATTTGTTCGGTAATTGTGTTATATACTTTATTCAGTAGTCAAAGCGGTGTATAGTCACAATCGATGTTAGTCACAACCGGTATAGGAATGGATTTCCAATCAGCAGTAAAACAGACACTTTTCAAGATAAAAGGAAAGTTTTTAATACTATGACAGGTGATTCTATTAACAAATAAAAGTTATGAGAGTATTTGATGTCAAAACTAACAAAATTAATAAAAAGATCAAATTCTATTTTTATTTCACAAAATACTAAAGTTGCATAAATATAAGATGAAGCACCTCGTTTTAACAAACCTCTTTTTGTCAACATACATCTTGTGCAAATTATGATCTGTACTATTTTATGGCACAGAGCAGGAAATCTTGATTTACCTCTGTAGAATTGTAAAAACACACGTTATTCTACAATGTTGATAAATGGCTGAAAAACACCAAATTTCATTGGGAAATTATATTGAAGAATGGTTATCGATAGATTTTGGAATGTATAAAACACGAGTTTATTGATGATGAATGCATATGTTGAATGTTTATATGCTTTATATATATAATTTTTAAGGAGTAGCCTTTCATCAGTGACATTACAACCTAAATATGGAAAATCCAAAGATCAAAACATAGAAAAATAGAATAACTCAAATCGACACAAATCGAAATAGGTAGACAAATCTGACGGACAACACGTGCAATAATTGCCAAAGCCTTTCTGTATTTCCAATTATTTTGAGTAAAAGCAAACGTTCAAACGTATGTAAAAATTGTTTGATAAATTTCAAGTGTGACAAGTCGACAACAGTACTGATAAACTCCCTCGGGGACCTCTGGTCCACCAGCAGTGGCATCAACCCAGTGATTTCAAAATAAATGTTTACTTATGTTGAATAAATATGGTAACTTTTACTATGTTATATGTTCATGTACATTTCATACACTCAACAGTAGAAATCGTACTTAATAGTTAAATATTTCAGGTATACAAGTAGATTTGAAAATACTCCCGCTACGACGACCTATATGTATAAAGATTGATTTCTAAAAAAATAACGCTAACCACAACGAGCTTTATGTATACAATTAGATTTCTCAAAAACCAACTCTCATTACAACGAGCTTTATGTATACAAGTAGATTTCTTAAAAACCCAACTTTCACTACGACGATTTTTTCGTATACAAGTTGATATCTCAAAAACCAACTCTCAGTACGAGGAGCTTAATGTATACAAGTAGATTAAAAAAACAACTCTGACAACGACGAGATTTATGTATAAAAGTAGATTTCTCAAAAACCATCCTTCAATGCAAAGAGCTTATGTATACAATTAGATTTCTAAAAAAAACAAGTCTCAATACAATAGGCTATATGTATACAAGTGGATTTCCCAAAAACCAACTCTCACTACAGCGAGCTATTAGTATACAAAGAGATTACTAAACCCGACTCTCATAACAACGGGCTTTATGTATACAAGAGTATTGGTCTAAAAAATAAATTTTACTATGTACAAGTAGTAAAAAAAAATCCCACTACAACGCATTATAATATACAAATGATTAAACAAAACGATTCTAAAAACAAGAAAAGGGTTACAAACTGGCGTGCCATTTACGTATTGCTCAAAATACTTAACTTGATATTTAAACTTTAAAAAAAAAAACACTTTTCCTCATAAAAATGCATATTGATATTTAGACTTAGACTTGTGAATAATGCAAAATGCTCTTATGGTTTAAGAAACTCGAAGGAAGAGGCGAATCATCGTATTAAAAATGGTTGCGGAGGACAGGAACCAAAGAGGGTTTATGGGGTCGATACTGGCAGGTCATGTAACTATCTCAAGATATGTAAACAGTGAGTATTACTGACACGCTGATCTTTTAACCGCTATATTAGCAATATTTGTTTCATTAATGATTCCTAATTTGATGACAGTGTTGAATATTTTGACAGCATCTATCATAATAAACTTGAAATCAAGTATACTATTGACAGAGAAAGGTCTATTTCATACCCAGACAGACATCTAGAAATGGACAGTTAGGGCGGGTAAAAACAAATCTTTTCTATACATGAAAACAGTTGACGGCTTTGCGTTTATTTGTAGCATCATTGCGGCTGTACTTGAACATGGAAGATATATTTCTCAGCTGATGCGCTATTCAAAGGCTTGTTCTTTATATCAGAAGTTTTATTGAAAAGACGGACAAGAAATTACTTTACCAAAGGTTTCCCATGGGGCGAATTAAGTCACCACATCAAATAGTGTACACTTCTACGATATATAGATATATATCTATAAATAGAGTTAAAACCTTCAAACTGAGGACAACGGGTGAATAATGTGAATAAAACCTTTAATTTTTTTTCAATTTTCAATTTTACAACATATTTATAATTATTTAATTTGTTGCAGGGTAGCGAGAATCAATGGTCGAGATGTATTAACTGATTGTGGTAACGTGCATATTACGTCACCATTGGCTTATGTTTATGTCTGATGTACTTAAATCAATCCACGTGGAAGTGATTTTGTACAAAGATAGACTGACATTTCTAGAAACACACGAACTATGACATAGGTATAATTGGAAAACTGAAAAAATAAAAAGTCATAACAACATATTGTTTAGTTTTCAATTGTGAATCAGAACACAAAGACGAAAAGACAGCACTGATTATACAAATTTATTGACAAAAATTGTCAATTTACATGTAATATCAATGCTCTTTTTAGTGTCAAATCTTTCGTATATAACGTGAAACAAAATATATACAATCAGCTTGGTCGTTACTCATTTAAATTCCACTTTTAGGTTTTCTTCATGACCATGTATAAGAATAACCAACAGTGAAGTCGAAACTCTGATCTCTATAGAGACAAATCACATTCGTTTTTACCTTCAACGAGCCCCGTCAATTATTTCATAACCAGTCATTCTTAAGGAAATTATTTAATTGTCCTACCTGTATATAACAACTTAGTACCATTTTCTCCTATATATTAACTCTGTTATCTATAATGTGGTTTGCGGTTTCAGTGATGAATATAAAAATAGGAGATGTGGCATGATTGTCCATGAGACAGCCACCCACTAAGTGACCGTAGAATTTTAACTTCTACAGGTCCCATTATGGCCTTCAACAATGAACCAGAGTCAACCGATAACCTAGACAAATGTGGTATAAAGTCATTCACTTTGCCAACAATCCCAGGGGGACGATTGGAAGCTTTGAGCCAAATGTAAACAATGTTAGATCAGTTAGAAAACAACAAGTTAATAAAAATTAAAGCTGGCTTAAACTATTATGTTGTTTATTTCCGTTGTTAGCAATGATATATTCCCCGTAGATTTGTTAATTAAAAAATGTGAAAACTGGGTTCCAGAATTAGTAATATTACTGGAATAAAGTAAAATGATATCATACTGTATCTTTTCTTCATAACAAATGATCCAAGTAGACTGACTGAGATATCTACTTATTTACGGTATCTTTTCTTTATTTCATACAAGTCAGAATAGAGTAAACTGAATCTGAAGTTTATTTTCCCTTGTTATTTATGAGAAATCATAATATCGTGCTTGTAGCAGAAAGTATTTAATTACGGACAAAACATTATACTGCATAAACGATTGAAGTGTTTCTTGGAAACATAGAACTGATGTTGAATCTTTGATGATGCGAACGAATTTAGTTGTAAAACATCATAAAATAATGATTGTTGTCGCTGATTATCAAGTACTCACCATTTAAATTATTTTAGTATGTTCACTTCTTGTTACCTTATATAATTTTTTCAAACTATTAATTTTTCGAACGAAGTATAACAAAGTTTATATCGTTGACAGATGTTTCTTCATGTACACTTTAGTGGTCATTGCTAGCTGGCAATTTTAACATTGTTAAATAAAAGCTATTATTGGGCTATTAGTAAACTCTTGATTGCAGGATAGGAAACAAAATTCCGTTTATCATAACCATTGATTTATCGCCATATAGATAAAAAAACATCAAGTCTGAAAATGATCTAAACTGTCATGCCATTAAGGTGACAAATTCAAAGTTTTTCTCTAATGGTTTTGAGGGACTGTATGACTGTATGCATGTTTTGCCTTGTGTAAGACTTGTAGTTAGATAATATAGCAGTAGATATATGCTACATGTCAGAAAAACGGAAACAAAAATTAATCATTCTAATCTAAAGTATAAATTACGTACTTAACTCGGGATCGATAAGCTACAATGCAGAAACTAATCGTCCGTGAGCTAGATCCGCCTACCATATAACTCCTTTTATAAAACCACATATGACTCTTTATATATTACGGTCTAAATTAACGATTTTACATTTCCCCAGTTGTTTGCTTTATATGCCAGACAACATTTTAGCAACACCCTCAGATGTTTTTAGATTTTAATTTTTTTTCAAAGTCACAATGTTTCCGAGAGCTTAGGCGCCCCCACTGAAGAGTAACCTACATGTATGATAAATATACATTATTAAATAGCTTTTTTCGTATCACATACTTTATCAGCTTGCGGCCATGATATCAGCCCGAGAGCTTTAGCTCTTAGTATGCGACATGAAAAAAACCATTTTATAAACTGTTTATCATATGCTTCATCTGCTTCATTTAATAAAGAAAATATGGCAATATCATTTTTACAATCATTGACCCTTGATGTCAATGACATACATGTATAACATCACTGAAATATAAACTGACAGCATAGTTACTTAGTAGAAAACGCAGGAGAACTCTGAACTAATTTGTCATAAACAATTTGGATTTTTTTAAGTTTAGTTATGGTTTTATCTACTTTGGAAAATTTATTGTAACATTCCCTGTTGTTTTGGCACCACAAAACAGCTTAACAAGTCTTTTCATGTTTTTTAGTTTTTCATATCATCTGAGATGCACTGTATCTGCTTCCTCGATCCTTTTTTTTTTATCCATGTATAAAGCAAATATGTGGAAATCTGATCAGATATGACAAATTTGTGCAAACGATAAACAATTGAAGTATAAATACACGAAAGAACACCGGAATCGAAATTCCGGAAATAGATGTGTTATCGCATGCTTGTTATCGAATGGTTATACAGCAATTGTTATGCAATTTTGCGAAAGTAGCTTTTTATCAGAAAAATGAACCTTTTATTATACCGTGCAATTATCAATGTATTACTTATAAGTATATGATAAAATTTGGTATCAATTGAAAGCTGAATGCGTTTCCTTTAAACGAGGATATAATATATAAGCTTTATTACCTTTCACGTAATAACCGCTAAACCTCTACTCTGCCGCTAATACAACAGACAGTGTTTCAATTTTGTTGTTTTGAGAATGTTTGCTACTTTTCTAGAAATTTTGAATTGAACGTCTTTTTAATAAAAAATTGCACCTAGATGACTGCAACAAATCCAAAAAAAGACGATTTGATATAGGAAATATTCCCTCTTATTGTAGTCAAATTTTAAATATGAGCCTAATTTCAGATTCCTTTGACTTTTTATAATTTATTAATAATTGGGATTAAGTACATTACTCTGTTACAATTTCTTTTTAATTTTATTCTATCACCATCAATTATATTTTTGTTTGAAATATTTACCTCACTAACACAAAACAGAAGATGTGGCTTGTTTGTTCTTTATAATTTCTTTTTAATTTTATTCCATCACCATCAATTATATTTTTGTTTGAAATATTTACCTCACTAACACAAAATAGAAGATGTGGCTTGTTTGTCCTTGAGACCTAACAAATGACAGTAGAATTTAAACATCCAAAGGTCCCCTTACTGCCTTTAACAATGAACCAAAGTCCATACCATAAAGGAAGTTTAGTTTTCACCGAAATACAAGATGTAAAATTATACGTAAAACACGATAATCGAACTAATTTATTGCAAAAACGGGTAACAAATAACAATAAATTACTAATTATGCAACGATTTGTGAGCGGTCTTAGTTATTATATGTGAGATGTTTTCCCGTCATACAATATACAAACTTTGGAAGAAGGCACTGAATATATCACACTTGTATTGTTAAGGGTTACTCTAGTCACTGGATTTACAACAGGTATATAAAATACAAAATTACCAATGTCAAATAAAAATGGAAAATTTTGGTGGTGATATATATGTACATATCAAGGAGTTATATCTCATCAGTAGCATGAGATCCAAAACATAGGAAGTGAAAGATCCTATCAAAGCATAAGAATTACTCAAAGCCAATCAAATCGCAATTGAAAGCCAAATCCAACGGCAAGGACAACTACGAAGTTTTTTACTTTTCGAAGCCTTTCCGGGGGATCAGTGCTTTAAAGTTTTAGCAAATGCAACAAGATCTCAAAAACATTGTTTGATAAATTTCATGTTATACACGTCTGGCATCTGAGCTTCTGAATACTCTCGGGGACATGATCCACCGGTAGAGATATCGACCAAGTTATTCCAGAATACAAATTACCAATGTTAAATAAATATGGAAAAATTTGGGTATTCTATATGTTCATTTCAAGGAGTAGCCTCTCACCAGCGGCATTAGAACCGAAACATATTATATCTAGCATGTCAGTAGGAATACACTATATAAACTTGCATGATAATAAATTCTTTAGTTACTTCTTTACCTATAACGTCCCGAAAATAATTCCATATTATCTTGTTGAATCACTAACGAACTCAGCATTCGATTAAACGCTACAATATCGAATTGTTTTGTCGTATTCTGTCGTTCTTAAAAGTAATCGGGCACTTAAAAAGTACTAAATATACTCGTGAAATATCTTGTATTGTATTTTATCAAAATCAATTTTCTACATGTTGTTTTTTTATAGTTTGTACTTAAGATTCACGTAGTTAATTAGTTCATTAACATTTTATTCACAGGTTTTTCGAGTCTTGTGCTGTTGTTTCAAGTTACACAGTACAAGACCTCTCCTAACGCCATCAACTGGTCAGAAGTGTCTTATCGTAATAAGCAATCGATTACAGTTCATTGTTATGTTTCTACCCAGGAGATCATCAAATACTTAATTGTATTTTTTTCTTTTGAAGTTTTAAAATAGTGTTTATTGCACGTGGGTTATAGAATTAATTAGATTCAATTAACTTGCCATTGATTCAATTTAAGAAATAGATGTGACATTCAGGGTTAGGCCAGAGGTTTACATAAAAACTCGCAATTTGCATTTTATTTACAAGAATCTCTTACTTTAAGTAACACTGATAACTGGATTTATAGAATTTAAAACGACATAAACTCTTTTAAATTTACATTACCAAAGGTTTGCCCCTAACTTGCATGATGAAGTTAAATCTGAAAAGTATTTTATATGAAGATGTATTTATAATATAATTTTTTTTTAAAAACTCAACAAGGAATGGTTCGCTGTCTATTGTCGACATTTGTGTCATATCTTTCATTTAAAGAAGATATGGTTAAGAATGAACCTACTAACGGGCTATGGTTTTTTATAAAAGCAATCTTATTCTGGACCTCGAAGAAAAAATTATTTGACCGTTGATTCCCTATGGATGCTGAATTATAACATGAACAGTAGATTTTAAACTGAAATATTTTAACCGCATCTGCAAAAGTAAAAATTATTTTTTACTCACTGAGAGAGTAGCCGGGGTAAAGTGATATATTTTTCCACTGGGGATAGAACTCCTCCTGAAGGATTACCCGTTGGTTATGCCAGATGTATTAATTCTAAACCTGTCTCCGACGGTTAAGTTACTTACATGTATGTTCCCCATGTTGGCAAAATGCTCGCTCTCAGCACTTTACAGATCCCCTTTTTAAAAATCTAATGAGAACGTATTGCTGTCTTTTCGACATTTATTCCATATACCTTTATTTTTATAAATCAGATATGATTAAGAATGAAACCACTGAGGGGCTACATTTCCAGCTCCTTCCCAAGCAGTCCCAATTTGGCATCCGGTGGCTAGAAACTTTCCCGATCCACTTATTATGATTAACTGTTTGATAACTTGTTCTTGTTCTGATTGTATGAAATATTTGCCTCTAGACGATGAGTAAAAATCAATCAATCAATTACTAAGAACTTCTATAAACATTGAAGCACATCGCCCTTGTGAAGTTTTTTGACTGAATGCCAATTTGAAAACTGCCATTTACACACGGATCAAACATTGATAATAATGGAAACGCATGTTCCAATCGAAATGTCCTAAATAGAATACAATAGAGTGAGTTAAAAAAGACATAAAATAAGCGAAAATACTGTCAAATATACTATCATAAAAATTCATAATCACTATCAAACTTTTACTATTCAAAAATTCATGATTTGGTTAACCAATTTTTTCTGAGTCAGGAAAGCCGTTTAATATTTTCAAACAGTGATAATGTAATCAGAAATTTATGCAAAGCAGCATTTAAAGAAGGCAGAGAAAATAATACACAATTTAATATTACTAGAGGTTTCCTTGTGCCTGTATAGCTCACTTCACAGGTACTCCATATTTGTCTTTACTAGCTATGTTGGTTGCCAATGAGATAATCCTTGACAATTTTGAATACAACTAACAAGCTCCTAAGAGCCTGTAATCACTCACACATAGTTGGCAAGACAATGCTGAAATTGTTCACAAAAAAAAATGGTATAAAAAGTGGTAAATCAATTGACTTTTCTTCAAAAATCTCTTTCAAATAAAAACATTGATATAATGCTAAAGCGCAAAAATGAATCAATGAAAACGTAAACATTTGAGAGAGACTTTCAATGTCAAAATCTCAAGAAAGAGGAAGCTTTTATACAAAATACAAAATTACCAATGACATAGAATGCCTCAGAAAGTTAAAATAGCTATTCAGGAAAAAGTGTTACAATAAAAACTGTTTGATACATTAGTAAGACAATTTTTTTAAGTTCGTACACAGGAAAAATAGCAACAGGCGCTTAACGTCCTTTTCTTCAAAACGTACGTAAAACGGACGTATAGTACCACGCATGAAAAACATATGTACAATATCACATGTTTTAAGTATGAAAAACATCCGTTTTACGTATGTTTTTGACGGACGTTATACGTATGAAAAACATGCGTTAAACACCCGTGTTGAAACAGGCGTTTTACGCATGGAAAAATGGTGAAATTTTTGGCACAACAAACTTATTTAAAACAACAGCCTTTTTGATTCTTTTGTGAATTTAAGACGCCTTATTCAGTATGCAAAACATCCGTAAAACGCCTGTTTTTATGTGTGGACCATCCGTAAAACGTATGTTGAAAAACATCCGTTTTTCATCCGTGGTTCTATACGTACGTTTTACATACGTTTATAAACGTTCGAAAACGTATGTTGCTATCTTTGCTGTATAAGAGATATGGGGTTTTGAATATAATAATTCAATCGAAAGGTTGCTTTTTTATTTAGGCCAGACGCGGATTCAGGCGGGGGCGCACCCGGCGCGCGCCCCCCTAAAAACGAAAAAAATATAATTTTTTAGTCTTAATTTTCGTAATTTCTATGAGCTTCCGGGTGGCTTCGCCCCCGTGGTCCCTAAAAAGGCACTGACCTGGACCAGCGCCCCCTAACGTAAAATCCTGGATCCGCGCCTGGATACATAACAAACCGGTTAAATTCCCCCACATACTTTCAAGCCGGGAACCTGTAGTCCAGTAATTGTTGTTGTTTAAACAGTCATTTATTGTTATTCGTTTCCTATGTTTTCAAACGATTAGAACAATTGTCGTGTTTTATGAATAATTTCACATGTGTATTTGGGGGAACTTTTAAAGCCTTTGTAATGGTATGGACACCGGTTCATTAATGACGACCGTAATTGGAACTGTAGATGTTTAATTTCGACTGTTTTAGGTAAAAATCATGCCACATCTACTATTTTCATATTTACCGGTTGTTGTGACTGGGAGTGATATTTCCATGGAAAGGGTATAATAATAATATTTTTACATGTGATATCAAAATATACAAAGATTAAAAATTGGATGCAAATATTTGCTCTATACGATACAGCCCGATTGTTCATTTTTTGGTTTGGCTCTGAACTATTTATGTCTACCTGTCTACCCTGAGTGACTACCAAAATAATTTTGTCGTTTTCCCTAAGTATAAATTTTGCAAAAATAAAGCATTAATTATATTGTGCAATCGCAATGAAGGGTATCGTGTAGATTTAAGATGGTGACAACCAGTTACTGGACAGATTCTTCAGTTTTGTTGTATGAACGATGGTTGTTCAATTTTGTATGTAGAATTGATTGAATGAATGGTTCTAAACGTCCAGTGGCAAATATTTTATCCATATTCAGGACGAGATCATATTAATGAGTGATAAGGAGTGAATTCTGCTTTGTACTAGATCGACACGCTGGGTCGGTTTTAACGTGCTAGCTCACGAAACCAACATGTACAAGAAGACATGCCCCTTTTACCCAAACACATTATTCTGACTCTGTTATGACCAGTCTTTGCTCGTAGGACTAATCCTGAATGCTGCATGCTAAGAGGAGAAGGGAGAAGCAGCAAATAACAATATCCATGTCTTTGATTTGGCCCGACTGTGGATCGAACCCACAACCCTCTGCACTTGAGGCGAGTATGCTGACAATTACACGACCGAGGCGGTTTTAATTGAAGATGGCTGTGTGTGTGTGTGTGTGTGTGTGTGTGTGTGCGTGCGTGCGTGCGTGCGTGCGTGCGTGCGTGCGTGCGTGCGTGCGT
>JAULBM010041424.1:0-10781 GCA_032357055.1 Geukensia granosissima | reverse complement strand
ATATTGTCATCGCGAATCTCATCATGATTAACAACAGAGGCTGATTCGGTTTCATTATTGATTTCGTTTACTTCTGGGTCGATATTACTCGTCTGAACTGCAACGCGTTCCATTTCATTTAACGGATATTGTCATCGTGAATCTCATCATTATGAACAATATAGGCTGTTTCGGTTTCATTATTGCTTTCGTTTACTTCTGGATCCATATTACTCATATCAACTGAAACGGCTTCCATTTCATTTAGACGGATATTGTCATCGCGAATCTCATCATGATTAACAACAGAGGCTGATTCGGTTTCATTATTGATTTCGTTTACTTCTGGATCCATATTACTCGTCTGAACTGCAACGCGTTTCATTTCATTTAGACGGATATTGTCATCGTGAATCTCATCATTATGAACAACAGAGGCTGGTTCGGTTTTATTATTGCTTTTGTTTACTTCGATGTCCGAAATATCCCATATTTGTTCATGCTTGTTAATTTCATCCTCAAAAATTTCTTTTAAAACATTTGTTTTCGGTGTCTAGAGCTAAGGCATCTTTCGTCTCAAAAAGAACTTTTTTCAATATCAATGATAGAAGTCCACCAACCAGCGTAGCTAAGAATTGACTAGTTCCAGAAATCAGATATTCGTCGCTGAAAGCCGTAACCACTATAAAAACGAACACGAGAAAAACGCAGATACTAACAAATCTCAAAGTTGCGCTGGCGAGATTAGGAATTATTGGACCAGGAAAACCAGGTGCATTTATATAACACATGCTGAAGAGAAACTTCTCAGTGAAGTACGGTTTATCATTTTTATCTAAAAAAGAATTTAACGGGGAATGTCCAATTTAATTCGGAATTGCCTTTCGGACTATTATTTTACTTGTTTTGATGTTGATATATCGCCTGTTTCGGTTTCAATGTCGAAAGCTCTGTTTTTCTGTCCATGTTCATCTACATTAGCAGTCATTTCAACTTTTGTGCGCATCATATCAACTACAAGCTGGTTGATTGAGTTGTTAAATTTCCTACATTTTCCGAAATTCCTTTATAGCAATCGCGGGCATAAAACCCCAACATAAATATCAGTGAAATATATTTCAGCATTGAGGAAGCATTCATTATTATTCCAATTATTGTATACATGAAATCCTCCATGAAAAAATGATTCAGTCTCGGTTGCAAGCAAAGGATATGAAACCAAAGTCACCAAAGAGACTATTATAACAACAGATAGAATACCTCAATTTTCAAATTTAAATTTATCATCTTCTTCCCCTAGCGCTAGCGATTTCATCCCGAATAACATTTTCATGTGAAAGAATTTCTTTATTTTATTTAGATTATTTTGGCAATCCATACCAGTTAAAGAACAGCAACAAGCCCTCACCAAAGACACTATGCAAGGCAGAAAATGAGCCCCTATACGGAGAGTAAAATTTACAGAAGGAAAGTAGTAAAATGCAATGACAGTTATTATTACCGGAAGTGTAAACAAAATATAGAAGGCAAATATTAAAAGTCCGCAAATGATTCCATACTTTTCAAAAGGAATTAAAACCATTCGGACTGACCATTCTAGTCCTTAGGCTCGCGATATATCATTCATGCCTCGTAAGCATTTTCTAAGGAGACATTGAAGTTTTACTTTGAAATGTTGCCTCGCAAATATAAGTACCAATGTATCATATCTAAGTATAATATAACAGCAGATAAAAACCGGGTGAACTGCTGTCCACGTTTTGTGAAATTTTGATACGTGAACTGAAGCGTCAGATTTCGTTTTTCTGCTGCCTCTTGTCGATCAACATTAAGCGGCCATTCATATCTATAGAAAAATAAAACACGGATAATACATGGAAGTGCCGCTGTCGTTAGCAGTAAAAGTGACATGCATATTTTTGAAAACCTATACCATGAAAATTTTATCTTATTGTATCCACAAAAACTGCTTTTACAACATTCGTTAAACGCATGTTTTTTTTCTGATCTGACCTTTTAAGAACATTTTATGCAAAGTTTCAATCATACTAGCCGGATTGTAGTTTCTAGCACAAGCCTTCGGTACTGTACATCGATATTAATTTTATTTATTGTCACTTCTACAACCCTTTTCAGTTCAAGTTGGCTTATGAATGTATAGAAACTACTTCCTTCTCCCAATTGTAATAAATTACTAATCGGAACAATGTTATTCCTTTCGTTGGCGGTCGGAGCCTTATCGGTTTTCAATATACGTAATTTAAGAACTTTTGTCAGAGCATAGAAATAGGAGATGTGGCATGATTGTCCATGAGACAGCCACCCACCAAGTGACAGTAGAATTTTAACTTCTACTGGTCCCGTTATGGCCTTCAACAATGAACCAGTGTTCACATTCAATAAATTGAACAAAATTTGTCTAAATTTCTTCGTGTAGACTAGCTTTATGATAAAATGTGTGTAAAAAATCATGAGGTTTAAGAGTTCCTCCTAGAGATTAAAAAAAAATTGTTCAGCTGCAGAACTGCCTACCTGTCAGATTTGGTTTTTTTTGTTTCAAAATACTCTTTACGGATTTCATTACAATTCTGAGGAGATACCCAAATCCAGAAAATAAATTTTCTGTGCCAAATTAGTCAATCTGTGTTGCACAATGCTTAACAGTTGAATGCATCGTCAATTTTAAGCACACCTGTGACATATAATAAAAAAACTCCATATGTAAGCGTGATGATCTTATGGTCCAAGACATAACATAAAAAAGCAGAGGCAACTGAGGAATCTTCTGCTTTAAAAAAAATAAGAAATTATTTCAGAGCAAGATCATTTTAGAATTTTTTGCCCAGTAGTGTGAAAAGGAATATTGAAGCCCAACAAAAACATTTATTTATGTTATTTGTATATTGAATCATGTAAAATTTATATACCATAAAGGCAATATTTCAAATGATTCCTAGTCTTTTACTATAAAATTTCTACTTAACTTTCTTCATAAATTAAGTGAATCCACTATCATACCCGGTAGGTGTAATTTCTCATTTCCAACTTCAGCAACTGTTAAACCAAAAGCTAAGGCAACTAGATCTGGTTCCTTGAGTGGAAGTCAGGAGCAAGGTGATATGTTAGAGACAGTAGAGATTGCACAGACAGGGACAGCCAAGAAGTCAGTACCAGGAGGATCAGGAAATGTTACTGGGGGAGATAACTCCACTTCAGAAGTCTTGAACAAAAAAGCTATACAAATTGTGCAGAGAGTCCGAGATAAATTAACAGGGAAGGATTTCCCCACTGAGGAACCAATTGATGTGTCAACACAAGTGGAATTGTTAATTAAACAGGCTACATCACATGAGAATTTATGTCAATGTTATATAGGGTGGTGTCCATTTTGGTAAAATGATTTGTTCATATGTAGTGTGTTTTGTTCTGACAGATAACCAAGATAAGGTATTCAGAATAATGCTTTAATTAAAAGCCACATTTTGTGCAAATTAAGATTTAAACAAATTTTAAAGCTTAAGCTGAAAAAGAGGTTTGCCGATTATAACATTTGTGATTTGATATACATTGTAATCATGTTTTAACTTTGGTCACAGCAAGTGTTCATGGCAACATGTTTTTTTATTACCAGTGATTATTAGATAGGAATAAAAAAGTAATTATGATCAGTGTTATTTATTGACACCAAATATGATGAGAAGTTGTTTATATGTTACATGTATTTTATACAGAGTTTATTTTATTGTTGAAAATGAGATGAGGGCTAACTTGTAGAATGACAGAAAGAAAAAACTAAAATTAGCAGAAATTTATTGAATCTGTGTGCTCTGTGGAAGTGTTTTACATCTTTATTGTTTATAAAGATTAAGATTCTAAGACTCATTCATAGAATTTTCAGCCAAATGAAAAAAATAACTCAAAGGAGTATATATTGTTGACCACAGTGAAGATTTTCAGAAGACATTGTGGAAAGATATGCATATATTACCCATACATCTATCACATAGTGCTTGATTCATTTGCTATTTGTATATTGTATTCAGAAATAATTGTAATGAAACTCTTATAGGAATTTTAATAAACCCATTTTTGTTCTTTAAGAAAATATTAAGAATTGTATTTTTGCATTAAATCATGATAACTGTTATACATGTCATACAATGTAATTTTAAGACATAGACATATTCAATTTCTGGTAACATAACTTTTAGTCACAACATAGTTTTGGTTTTCAGAATTTTGATTTTTTCGAATACTCTAAGGAAACATCAGAATATGTTCTAGTTGTCGAGGATGCCTTATGCAGGGCTCGATTTTATCGACATGAATGGTCATCTTAGCCAACTAAAATACTAAGTTGGAGACGGAATTGGCAGACGCAATGCTTAGTCAAAAAAACTCAGTGAGAGCCCAATTAACCATAACTTATCATGGTTGAATTACATGTTTCTTGTTAAAAGTTTGATTGCTGTTATAGTGAACGTCAAAATGAATTTTCCACTTCCTTCAGTCTGATTATCATTGATTATTTATTGGATGGTGACAGATGTCATTGTGATCATATTATCTTGAATGAAGCTCCTGCTTTTTCATGATTTCCTAATTTATTCTGTACTTTCATTGGTTAAATTTAAAAGTAGAGCAAAATAGATGTACTTTTTGATGTATCAATGGAAGTTTGTAGTACCTCAGATAGTAATATACTGAAAGAGTCATAACAAGATTTTAGTGGCAATTAATGTTACATCAACAGTGAAATTTAAACATAAGGTCAAACTGGTGTAAATTATTTAATCTCTGAAACAGAGTCTCCTAGCTTCCAGTAAAACATCCAGTAGTCGATTCTGCCATTGGTGATTACGCGGTTTTGTGAGCTTCCTCACATGGCGGTCATACCAGTTTGTGATGTAATGATTTCTTGATGTCAAAACTATTTTGATGTCACAATCAAGGCAAGCAATGACCGAATATCAATGGCAGAGATGTATAATGTCTGATGAAGGAGGTACTATATTCTCTGTTTTGGAGATTGTAAACTATTGTGATGTTTTTATACTGTGCTTGATTTTGAGATCCTCATGATTTTCTGTCTGTCACACCACTTTGGAAAAAAATTAAGCAACTTTTCAATTTTTAACAAGTTCTTGTGTTAAAAAATGTAAAATTCTATAGCAGTGTATTTGACATTTATAGTTCATGAGACATGACTTTTTTGTTAGACTTTTTAGGTTTCTGGATGATATTTAAATTAAAGTTAACCTTTAAACTTTACACATCATGGTGCAAACAATATGTCTTGTTTCTATAAACTGATGATGAACACATACATGTATGTTTTATATTTTTGGGTACACTTTCTATGGTCATAAAGTTTGTTTATTTAAATCAGATACCTGTTTAACTTAATTACATCTGGATTTTCTTTATCATGATTTGTCAATGTTACTGTACCTTTCAATAAATGTATATGTAATGATTGTTAAATTGTGCAAAAGCAATAAAAAGTCAGATAAAGTATTGTTCTGTAAATTACGATTCAACACAAGATGTCATATGCAAGGACATTTTCATAATTTGATCCAGAAACAACATTGTTAAATTGATGGTATCAGTTATCACTGATTGAGTTGTTGGTCCATATTGTTGTTCATACTGTCATAAATACGGTATAAAATTTTAAAATTTTTTCAGAAGATAACCATATAAAAATTCAGAATGAAATGTTACATAACGGGTTGCCACGCACCTGGGAAAAACGGAAAAGGCTGGGAATTCAATATAGGCTGTTACCAGTAGGGAAATTTCATGGAAAACACGAAAAATAGAATTATCCTTGAACCCGAAATTGCAGAAGCTGAATAAAACTTAAGTTATCTCCCTTACACCAGTATTGTTTCATCCTACAAAAGTTTGTCCCAATGCAACGATAATATGGTATTATATGAACATTTATTGTTGAGAAATAAGTGACAATCTGACCTTTGCCAATTTGGGCTTTGAAACGTTTGAAGCAATGGTTTAGTTGGCAACTTCTCATTGAAATTTATCCTTGAAATCCCTCGGAAAATCCTTGCAAAACCCTGGAATTTCAAGAGTGAAAAAGGGTAGCAACCCTGGTAATAATGAGCCGATAGGAAACCTAAGTTAAAATTTTCTATTTTGAAACAGCATGCTTATCCAATTGGAACCACACTTAGATGGAATGATCCTTGCGTCATCTTAACTGAAAGTCTATCTGCCTTCCGAGTTTGCATACCAGGATTGCAGTTCTGACTAAAAATATAAACATGCCGAAGAATTCTTGGAATAACTTCTACTCACAACCTGCTAGCTATTTGAACCAAATTTAGTAGAATAATTTTTAAGTGGTCTGGTCTTGAAATTCCATCCTGCATACTTGACAGCTAACCAGGATGGCTGCCACAACTGAACTTAATATAACATAGGCCCTCAAGGACTTGTCCCATTTAAAATCATCTGAAACTACTTAACCCATCAAGTTATAATAGAATGGTCCTTTGTTCTTCTCCTTTATCTTGGATTCCTGTCAACTAGACTAGATGACCATTTCAGTTTAATTTAGTTATTAGGGGACCTTATTATGATCTAAAACTGACGAGTCATTTGGAACCAAAACTGTATTGCATCCACACCAATAACCAAGATGTCTGCAACAGCCAAACATAGGACTCATTTAAAAATTGTCTGAAACTACTTAGCCCATTTGAGTCAAATATAATGGTCCTTTAGTTTTTTTATTTTTAATTTTATCTGGCATTCCTGCCAACACTACCAAGATGCCAACTGTTATTTAAAAAAAGTCAATAAATGATTTAAGTTTTCTCCAATTGGTTCAAAACTTCAATTAAATGGTCCTTCTCAGAATTTGATCTAATATGCCCAAATCCCCGCCTTTATAAATCAAGATTAATGCAATAACTGAACTTAGTGTTACCGAGGACCTTATGAGAAATTCAATTAAAACATATTTGGTCTTAAATTGAATCAAACTTTAATGGAATGGTTCTCAAGTGGTCTAATATCTTAGAATTATATTAAGCATTCACAAAAAAAAAACCAAGACAGCTGCTGAAAAATTCCATGGAAAACTTATTTTAAATTTTTCTGTAACTACTCAGCCCATTATAATCAAGCTATAATAAAACGGTCCTATGGTTTCCCATTCTTAGATTTGTAATAGCCAATAGTAATCAATTTTTGTGAAATGGTCCTTGGTGGTTAGTGATTCAGGCTCCTGAGTCTCTTTGTTTCCATTTCATTTAGCTTACTTTTCCAAAAAGGTTATACAGTTATTTAATGGGTGTGCAGGCAATAGATCAAACTTTTTTCTCTGGAACTACAGAAAAGAAAAAAAAGACTATTACCCAAGGCCAACAGCTGAGGTCAATATAAATCTTTTGATGTTTCTTTACGAAGGGGGAAATAGCACAGGACAAATCAAAGATAAAACCTGCAGCACAATTGAGCCTGCTTGGAAATTGATCACCTATCTTATTTATTATAATGCTTGAATTATACAGTTATCTATTGAGGTTATAAATTGCTGATTCCAGTTTTCTGAATCATAGTCTGTATACATCAGTGATATAAATTAATGTATGTCTCTCACTTTTTACTAATTTTTGAAAAATCCTTTGAGGGACTCTTCATTATTCTTCTAAAAACCCAATGGTAACGTTTTTATTTTTCGGATTTTATATATATGCTCCTAGTTTTTTCCACTCATTAGGAAAATTTGAAAATTTTGTTGTTTCCCATTATATCTGCTTTTTCTCAAATGATTTATGAATGTTAGGAAATGAAAGTTATTTTGATAGATTATATATCGATTGGTATATATTTATATGCAATATCAGAAAAATAAGCTTGGCGGTATCAAAAATGCAAAAAATTAGACATTGTCAGAATTTTAATTTTTCACCAAAATCACTTATTTTCACATAGCACAGGACAAACATCTGTCATATTTTTAACACCCAATTTGGTTGCCGGTAAGACCGTTAAATCTCTTTATAAATTCCCTTTACATATTTTATTATAGCTTTAAGAATGAACAGCCAAAACACGAGACACTCAGCTCATGAAACCTACATTAATAAATGTGTACTAGATATATGAATAAGCGATAAATTTATGAAGGCAAACAAAGATACTTTTTATATTTTTAATATCAATAAACAAACATTTTTGCTTATAAAATCTTCTAACAAACATTATGCATATCCATATACAGGTATTATCTTCTTACAAACAATTTGCATTTACTTATACATATTTAATATTCTAACAATTTGCATATACATATACTTGGACCTTTAGAAACAAAAAATTTGCATATGCATATACATGTAAAATCTTCTTACAAACAATATGCATATGTATATACATGTATAATCTAACAACAATTTACATATGCATATACATGTATAATCTTTTAACAAATAATTTGCATATGCACATAAATGTACAATCTTCTAACAAACTATACATGTATAATCTAACCAAAATTTGCATATGCATATACAGGTATAATCTTCTAACAAACAATTTGCATATAATCTTCTTACATGTACAAACAATTTTCACATGCCTGTAACTAACACTAGTTGATCATCTCCAAAAAATATATACTCTAAGGAAGTCTGCTGAGGTTCAGCCATTTCTGTCAGATTACCACACTCCTCGGCTTTTATCTATTTCATGGCAGTATTTTTTACCCAGAGACCCCCCATTTTTGCTTTTTATAATGTCATTCAACACACCAAAAAATGTAGTTCGAGGAGTTTTTATGAAATTTTTATTATTTTTCACAGGTGTTCATGTATGACAAAACCTATGCAAAATCACAAAGAAATTTTCCCACTAAATTTTTGAATATTTTATTTAATAAAAGAGCACATTGAACCTTCAATTTTTTTTTCTTTATTTGTTCCGATATGATCTATCAAAACCATCTGAAGACCTTTCTATTTTCAAACAAACCAGCCAACATCCTCAATACATTTGTCTGGTATTCATTTTCTGATAATCTGGACAATGTTTTCAATATTCAACAAAAGTTATTTCAAACATATATTACTGCTTAAAAAATAGCAAAATCATAAATTTTCCTTACAATCAATAATGTAATTTTTCTAACCACAAAAATGGTTACCCACAAAAATAAATTAGCAAAATTTTGAACACATTAGAGATTGCAATTGATTGGGAAGTCTAATTTATGAATAGATGTACCTGAAATGTCTAAAATTTCATGTTGAAGGGGAAACTAAAATGTTTGTTTTACAGGTCAAGGACAACAATTTAAAGAATTATCTGGATTCATGTTAATAAAAATGCCTTGCCCTCTCTTCGGGTAATTAAATGCCCTCTTTATATGGATAGGATATAAAATATGCCTTGTGAAACTTTTCTAGCAGGTGCCAAATTGTCAGGAAAAAATATATGATTTTGTTTATTAAATAAATACATTGGAGATAAAGATTACATACCTTATAATAGTTCAGTTGAACCATATAAAAAATATTTACATCAGAAAACAACTTAAAAAAATAAAAATGATAATTGTAAAATGAAAGACAGGAATGACTCTAAGATCAATGGTATATACATAAAGGCAAATACTGACAACAAATGAAAGACTTCAAGCATCATATTAAAATAAAATAAAACTAAGATACATTTTTAATATAAAAAGTATACATTATATGGTTCTTATTTTGATATCTACCTTATCATATTCAGGTTAAAAATTTGTAGAAACACTTTATTTTAGCTACTAAACAGATATAAAATTTAGTAAAAAAATCTAAATAAATTTCAGGTTTTCAGACACTGCTACCAGCTTAAACAGCTAATCACATGAATCTTAATCAGCTAGCAAAAAAAAAAATTGCTGCTTACTCCTATGTCATACAAAAAATTGGAATACTAAATTATTTTTCAAGCGTATATCTGTGTAAGTTGACTAAGTTCTGAATTTTTTCCTTGTCATTGCTTTGTTTGTAGTTTGTGTCTCAAAGGTATGCTTATAATAATTTGCTATATTAAAAAGAGTTATAAGGGGATATAATTCCAGCAAACAGCCATACCTTGATATTGACAGGTAGAGTTTTATCACATTAAAGTAAAATCAATACAAAAAATGAAACCTACTTTATCTAAGTTCATGTTATTTTTAAAATTAATATATCTAGAAAAAATGTACCTAAACATCCAACATACAAAAAGAGGTATACAGCATTTTTATGTTAGGCAGCAAGTTAGAATGACCAATATGGCACTAATATGAAATGTGCTTTTCTGTATAAAAATTTTAGCACCACATTCTATATATGGCAAATAAAAATCCAAATTGTTACAAAAAAACAATCATGTCTTGATCACTGACTACAAATTACAGGTGCTTATAACATATGAGTTGCTACACACTGACAGATTACTGTATATTGTTACTATTGCTAATCAACTAAACGCCTTCACATCATTTTTTGACTAGCAAAATTATTTAAAAAATTATCAAAAAAATCTTGCCAACTGATGGAATGAGATTTATGGCACCATTTTAACTGTCTTGAAAATTCTGGTCCATTGCAGTGGAATAAAACATCATATACTTTGGCATCTACAAATCTTTTTGTTCTAATGTGCATTGTGAAAATACGTGATTTGATTTACTTTTAACAGTTAATTATGATGCTTTTTCAAACCAGAGGCTCCCAGGAGCCTGTAATCGCTCACCTGGCTTAGAGTTGCCGAAAAGAGTTAATTTGAACAAAGAT
>JAULBM010041413.1:0-10781 GCA_032357055.1 Geukensia granosissima | reverse complement strand
GATAAAATTTTTAAAATTTGACAGTTTGTAAATTGGTTAAAGGACTCGATACAGTGTTTATTTTATGAAACAACCTCAAAACCAAAGGGTAGGTTTAAAAACCCTTCGCCCTTACGGGCTCAGGGTTCTAAGCCCTACCCTTCGGTTTCATAAAATAAACACCTACCTCTGTCCTTTAACCTATACTTATTGAACCACTTTCCAATTCACTATGAATTACCTTCCTTGATTCAAAGCTATGGCTATTATCTTTATTAGATCCTATGGGAGTACCACTTATCATTTTTGTATATTGCCCTAATTAACAACTTCACATGTGTAACTAAAATATAAGAAAATAACTGCCTGAGGGTTTAATTAGGTTTTTAGGTAAAATGTTTTATAAGTTTTCAAAAGTCCTAAACATAACTGAAGTTGTAGGTCTGGGGAGATAACAATGACACAATTGGAAATGGGTCAATGTTAGCATCAAGGTAGTGGGTATTCGTGGTTCGACATTTAAACAGTTTTAAACAGCTAGACAAGCGAGGTTTAAAATGATTTATGTCCTTCTTTCTGAAAGTGGAGAGAGATAGTTTCTGTTAAAAGTTGAAGGGTGTTTATATCTTCTGAAATTTGGACTTGTGTCTTGCCCTCTAACGTTTCTGCTAAACCCTCTTTAACTTTCAACATAAACTACCGACCTTTCTTACTTCAACTATCAAATTTGCAGAAGCCATGTGCAAAAACCAACCATCTATTAAGCTGAAAATATTAAAGGCCAAAGACCTATTAAATACCCTACTATATACCTTCTAAGCAGACCTGTCCAAAATCATTGGGACCTGTCGGACCTGACTGACAGAAATCGACCCAGTCCAATAAATATTGCTTCTGTTCCAGACCTATTGTCTGCCAAGGAATTAAGTTCATTGTGTTGGACAAAAAGCTTCAATGCGATCGACAAAGCATGTAGTGTTATCAGACTTTGTCATGCGTTTCAAAGTACTGGCATGACTGGTAATTACCGGTCTAAATTGTCATGATTGTTAGTTTCAACCAGAATTGTTTAGATATCAAAGAATTTGAAGAAATACCGACTAATTTACAACCTGGAAGTGATATCGTGGTAAAAATATCTTTATGACTTTGGTATGAAACAGCAAACCCGTGTTGAATTAATCTTGCTTTTTAACTTTCAAGCCAAGAGAAACTTTAAAAAAAAATTTTTTTAATATAATTTTAGAAAGGTTAACAATAATCAGGTGCATAATCAGGCAAATAAACAATTGACTTTATCTACTATTGAAACTGTTTACAATTTTCACTTTATGATCACGTGATGTTTGTTTATTATAGCCCAGCTCATGCAAACATGGTTCTCTCCATCAATATAGGAAAAGAAATACCTAGTTTGGGTGAAACAACATTTAAGTATTTTGAGCATTGCATAAAAGCTCTCTTTACTTTAAGCATTGTCAGAAATGGCCACGAGTAGACAATTCCTGTAGGCATATTGAAAAATATTGCCCTTGCCTTCTATAATGTCTTAAACAGGTTTTGTGGCATATATGTGTCTTCTATGAAACCACACATAGCATAAATTATTCTTGTGGGTTGGCTGGGGCTGTCAGAATAATTTGGTTTGTTGTGAACAAATTTCAATTTTCATTCAAGATGCCCACCGGCAGGGGACTTAGTTAAAAATCATGTTTATTTTGTAGGTCCGGCAAACGTTTAATAGGTCTGACACTGTCATCTCTTGTTTCAGACTTATTGTCTGTCACTAGCAAAAAAGTTTTCAACAGCTCTGCTTCTATTTGTAAGGCGGCAGAAAACACTACCGTCAAAATTATGAAGCTCTGTCTTTTTTCTGAACTGGACAATCTTGTCAAGAAAGACTGTGTAGAAAAGTACAATATACCTATCGGTTTATCTAGTTCTGTATTTAACTGTACTAATGCTTTCTCTCCTTTTGATTTACCATAGTTCGCAAAATCAATTGACCATTTATGCAATTTTCTACGCGACATTTCTAAAATCTTTAACTGGTTCTGGATAAACCAGACTATGGATAAATGGCTTAATACAACCGGACACCAGTAACGTTACGCAGAAACAGTACTACTAAAACCAAAAAATGATATCATAGGATGATAAACAGGCACACATTACATGAAGCCATATTTGTTTTGCGCCCGCATGGTGGTAGATTTTGTTGTTTCTTAGGTAAAAAAAAACACAAGTATTTTAGAAAATCATTGGCTGAACAGGAAGTTGAAATTTTATATTGCCAAAAAATTTAGCATGTTTTAATCGATGTATACAATGTGTCTTAATAGATTTATTGCAAAAATATATATCAACTTTTCTGAATTGTGGCATAAATATCCAAAAGGTTGGTTTTTTTTTGCCAGACAAAACTAATATTTAAATAATTTCCTTTCTCATTTATCTCTGTAGAAATATTAATATGAAAGGTCAAACAAAAATCACAGTTAAAACAGTAATTTATGACTTTTTTATATTCTAGAGGATTACATTAAAACTGTCATATTGTAAACATTATAAAGTCATATTGTACTATACTCTGTAATGACGTACTGTGTAATATTTTCTAGATAATCCACACATTTTATACTGAGCACATTAAACGTTAAAATTAACTTAAAATTTTTAAACAATTTGGCTCAAGCATTTCTTTAAAAAAAATTTTGCCCTGTGTCAAAAAAAATCTCAACATTCTTTTAGATCAGTAATATTGTGGACTAAAGTAAAACTACAACATACGTCAAGAAATCGTTTCGCTTTGCCGCTGCTTCTCTGTGCTGTAGCTTACCAAACCATTTTAGGATAAAAGTATGAAAAAAGGATATGTGGCATGATTGTCCATGAGACAGCCAATCACCAAATGACAGATAAATTTAAACTTCTAAAGGTCTACTTCAATCCTGGAATGGTACTGGTTGGTGATTCTCTGCTTGGGAAACTTTATTACATTATCTTATATATTCCTCTCCCAAATTAAAAGAAAGATTTTAAAACTTTTAAAAATATGATAATTTTGCTTCAGAAATATCACACAGGCAATTAAATCCTCAAAATGTCTTAAAACAATCTAAAATAAAAGCAAAAACTTAAAATATACAATCTGAATGAATATTTGGGGTTTGGGGTTAAAGTTACGCCAAGCTTAAACATATGCGCTATACTAAATGTCGTGCATTAACAGATTGGATAAACAAAAAAACCCCGAAAGTTTTGAAGAGTATTTGCTGTAAAAAATTTTTCTAGTATTTTTCTGCTAGTAATTGAATTGTCAGAAGATTTTAATTAAAACCATGGACTATAAATAAAAAGAACATCGGATGACGGTTGTGTCTGTGAAGACTTCCCGGCAAACGGCTTGATCGTTGCCGTCTTTAGTTTGTTTTGCTAATTATGTCATATACTTTCGCTCTTTCTTTTAAATCAAGAGTTTCCAGAAATTTATGATGGAAAATTATAACAATGTAACATTTAATCAGATAAAATTTGATGACACATATGACCAAAAAGACTTAACACAAGGACTCAAATTGTGCTATGTTTTAACTCCATGGCTATTGCCTTAAACTAGTTCTTCGTCGCTTTCTCGGGTAACACCTAGCTAAGGAATGGTGTAACAATTTATTTGATCATACCTGAAATTTTATCCCCCCCCCCGGATAACTAAATATCAATGAAATTATATCCCATGCGATAGAATATTATAAAAAATTATATTCACTTTAATGAAACATTATCCTACTGGTAAGATAATATTTTTTATATGTTGGATACTATTTCCTAGAATATCCTATCCCATAGGATATTTTTCACTGATATTTCATCTGGGGGATAAAATTTCAGGTAATATCAAATACATTGTTACAGTCCAGGCAATAATCAATATATCTCCCATTAAATATAAATTA
Source organism: Geukensia granosissima (assembly GCA_032357055.1). NCBI lineage: Eukaryota > Metazoa > Mollusca > Bivalvia > Mytilida > Mytilidae > Geukensia > Geukensia granosissima. Next base: position 6,846 of record JAULBM010041413.1, on the reverse strand, counting down.
AACAGTGCAGCATATATTCTCAAATACTTCTACATAATCTTATTCCCATACAGATGTACTCCCAAATATGATTTAATATGGGGAGGGTATTGATCTTTTTTTTAATAGCTTGTAATTATCAAAATTATTGGGGAGGGGATGTTCCCGGATGTGACCAAAAAATTTGTATTTTGATGCTGACTAAGAATATATATAGTTTAAGGGCGGGGATCTAGTTTTATGGATAAATTGAAATTTTAAAAATAAAAGGAGGTAGGGCATCCTAAGTTCTATAGTTAAGGAGATTTCATCATTACTTGAATATCTCGAAATTTATTTTTCACTCACAATTTGGCCCAAGGTGTTCAATTTGAATTTTTTGGGTTCAATTTCCTAGTGGCCCATATACTCTTACTTGAGGCAAAGTTTCAATTTTCGTTAACAGTCTCTGAGATTTGAATGGCCACTATAATTAAAAGACGTAAATACAAATGTACGTAAGGACGGACTGTATTACATCACCCCCTATTTTTCAAAAAGCAGCCCCTTCCTAAGATAAGAAAGTCCTTACCTTTAAAATTGAACAAAGTTGTATATTCATCACCCCCAGTCTATAGATTAATTTTATACTCATATCAACATCTACATGTATGGTTAAAGTTTTTTTAAAAGTCTTTTACATACAAATTTTTAAGATACTAATGAAAACACTCAGTTGACTTGGAATAGGATAGGATATATCAGTACAATATTATCTCATGGGATAAAATTTCCAAGATATTTTTCCTAGGGGGATACAATTTCCATTTAAATTCTATCCTGCATGGATGAAATAAATTGACAATTTTATCCGCATTGAAGGATAAAGTTTTTGCACCTTAGATTAAGTATCCCTTATTTTGTATCCTCCTTTCCACTCAAATTTATCTAGTGGGATAATTTTTTAGATAAATTTTATCCCATGGGATATTATTTTACTAGGATATATTTTTTACGTTAACACAGGTACGTGGCAGTGAAATACAGTCTTGTAACTTTTTGGTTTATAAGTTTTTCTTTAATAGTATGCTATTTTATGAGCATGGTTATTTCATGAATCGATATGGTAATTAAAAATTAAAACTTTATTACTTTGGCGACAAACTTTCTTTCTTTTAGTAATTTAGATATTTTTTAGTTTTATGCTGAATCGGAAAATAAATTCGTCACTTCCGGTTTTGAAGTCGAATAGTGGAGACGTGGAAAAATTACGTCCGCATTGATTTATTTGTAAGTTTGGCACAATATGCAGTGCATATGCAGAGAAAAAGGTTTTATTAGGCAGAGGTTGTTTAATTATACTTGAATGAGCGTGCATACCCGAACTAGTGTTTAGAAATAAGTTACTGACCCTGACTGAGGCAGTCACTAGTCAGAGCGTAGACAGCATAGATTCATCGTAGATGTCTCTAGTTAGTGCCAATATCAATAATCTCGGTTAGCATAATTTTCATATACTAACACTCTTTATTCAAACCAAAGCTTCTAATATCATGAACAAAAAAAAAGGATTATTAGCTTTTATTTTAAAATAACCCATAGCAAACAAATCACAATAATATGAAGATGGTGCTACCTTAAAAGCGAGCGTAAAAATGTCAGACGGCAGTTTTTGGTCATTGGTCAGACCTTCGGTCATTTTCAGGACCAATCTCCAAGTCTCTTCCAAATCTCGTACCTATCTCATCTGATGCCAACACTGTAGAAATGGAGTCACTTCTGAAACCACTCCTTTATCATAAAGAGAGAGCTTCGCTCGCTTATTATGAATCGAAAAATGCTGTGGGTCGCTTTGTTGGTAAGTGGGAAAAGGTAGGAAAGCTTTGGTAATGGGTGCGTTCATACCAAATTATATCTTGTTCGCTCTGTGTTATTTCGTGCCAGGTCATTTTGCTCTGGTAAGAGGGTCAGTTCAGTCCAGTAATATCATATCACATCTATCAGCAATACAATTTATTTTCTTAATTGAACCAAATTAACTAATTAGAAGAACTTTTAATTGGCTTGTTGTGATTACTATTAACATGTTAGATGCATCCAATTAATTTTAATAATTGTTGTGAAATTTCGCTATTAAATTAGCTTGTGTTTAAAATAATGCTGATTTGGTAAAACATTTTATAAATATTAATATGGAAGCTAGCTTTGTATGAGCTACTGACTTTGAAAAGACTAGTTCATACTTTACAATAAGTGTGACTCCTTAATTTCCCCTTTAATAAATAAAACTTATTTACTCCTCTTCTTGCTCTTGTGGTGAAATAGAAATATCTTCACATTTCCTTCTCAAATTTTTGCAAATCAACCACTTTTTGGCTCATTGCCGATTTCATAATTATCCATATATTGAACATCATGATTATGTATACTATAGTTCATATTTCCAATATAGAATGTCTAGGGTTTTTTTTATCATTTTTTAGTTTCTTTCAATGTATTAAGGTATATAAACCTATAATACTAATATCATGATCATGAATTGAACAACCTTCTCAAAATAATTTTTTCAATATGATTATGAAATTAAGTATGGTAATAATTATCTCAATTTGGAGTGAAATGACCCAAGGCGAAAGAGAATCGGCACGAAACTACCCGAGGCGAATAGGAATTGGCATAAACCCACTATGAGTGCGAACGGGAATTGGGATAAAACCTCCTGGATTCAAAAGTTTTGATTTGTCATCAATTTAGACAGAAGTTGATAAGAAAATAAGATATATCAGTCAAAACATGAAATAACTTCCCAGAAATCAACAGAAATTAGGTGTCACTCCCAAGTATTTCCGATTTCCAGGTTTTTCACTTATGCTAAGACTTCCATCAAAATTGAATGCTTTTCAAATCAAAACCTCTCTTACCTTCTCCCACTAAAAGACAGAGCCACCTGCAGCATTTTTTAATTCCCTAATAGCTTATAATAGATAATTTGCCCCTAATTTTTACACCACAAATTGGAAAAAAAGTGGGGTCTGATGCACAGGGCGAGATTTTTCAGAACAAATACCCGTGACAGCATAGGGTGATATTTTTCATAAACAAATGACTTTCCCATACCATACTTTACATGGTTCAAAAGAGCTATGATTTTTCTTTTCAAATGAACATTACTTTACTTTACTTTATCAATCTTCCCTCCTGAATTACAGAATAGGAGAACCATGTACAAGACTTGTAAAACAGTGAAAAAATTACATACACCACTAAAATACAAAATGATACACATAATATTATACATAAGACAGAGACATAGTGATACACAAGTGAGATTCATTATTGTTGAATTTGAAACCTATCATAAATGAAAATTTTAGGTCAATCGAAGAATTTAGGTCAAAGGGTGAAAAGTTATCTTCTGAAAATTTAGAAAAATTGCCCGTAAAGTCTAGGTAGGACAAATGCTTGGCTATCTCCACTCTGTCTGACTGGAAGCTTTCTGGGAATGTGGATAATGAATTTGATGTCTCCGTCTGCTTTTAACATAATAATTACTTAAAAAGCCAACCTTTATGATGAGCCTTCTTTCGATTCTCCTTTATTTGATTGTTTTTTTTCATCTTGTATAAATTTCCCTGTTTATGTCAACTGCCATGAATGAAGTAAACAAGTTAATTTTTAATGAAACTCCAATCCAGGTTTACATACTTATAAAAAATCACGTCCCTTGCCTGTGGTTGCTGACTAGTTTTTGATTTTGAATGCCATTGTTGAATTGAAGTGATAAAATAAAAGTGCAGATGCTGGTGTGGCCTAATCCCAGTATTTTTCATTCTACAAATTCAACTAATCGCCATTCAGAATCTTCACAGGTCACAACTGTTTCTTATTATGTAACATGTGTTATCTTAGTTGCCAGCCAAGCACATTTGTTCATTGCTTAATTTTGACGGATGACATGTATATCTATAAAGTCTGAACAGTACTTCTTGTTTCTGTTTAAAGGTTCCACTAAAGTCCACTGACTGGCCCGTAGAGAATAGATTATATCTTTTTATATTTAATAAATTATTGCTTAAAACTTAAATTACAAGTTTTCATATCCAATACACATTCTGTATAAAAATTTTTATTTCATAATTTGTCACAAATAAGCTTGAAATGAAATTATTTATGCAGTTGTTTATATTGTGACAAGAGAATTTTCCAAAAAAAAAAAACTAGAGAAATTAAAAAAAATGTTATCTTTTATAAATATTGGCTAGATTGTTAGTTGAACATCATATGCGGGGCAAGCAAGCAATGATTTACAAAAATCTATCCATAATCAGAAGAAAATGTGTAAATCTTGTTTTGTTGTGGTGATAATGGAGCGCACACAAATTGAAACACACTAAAATATTGAAATATTCCAATGTTAATGAATTTTAGGACAAACCATATCTAGCTTGACATGACTAATTGTTAATTAACACCGATTCCATTAAACTGTAAAAACCTACATGTAATGCTTATTCAAGATTTGTGGGTATATTGAAAAATTTTCTGTCAAAATACAAGTAAATGTGTCTGTAATTTCTTCTGTAATTTTTTTCTGAAGACAAGAAGAAATGTAAAAATAATTTGCATAAATAATAGTGTTTTTTTTCAGTTTCAAAACTTACAAACTTACTGTCAGTATGAAAACATCGAAAATTTTGTAAAGGCTCGTCTTTGTCCGAAATATGGCTTTATTGTACCTTAATTGTTGCTTATTCAATTTGACCCTTTTCCAGTTTTATTATAATTATCTCCCCTGATTTCATGGATTTACAACTAAGGTTACACTTACATTACTGTCTTTGGGACTATTGATTAATTATCAAAATTTTTACCAGGAGCACTTTCCATTATCATGATTAGGCCTAAAAAAAATTCCGTGTTTCCGATAACCCGACCGACCCTATTTTTGTCAGAAAATATTTTTAAAATTCTGTGTTTCCAGTAACCTGACCGACCCTATTTGTGTCTTCGGCGCTTCCGGCATCGATTTTTTTACTAGAATCGTCTTGGTCTCCGGATGGAGGTACAAAATCGATACTAAAATAAACAAACGAGCCTGAGACCACAATTAATTTAGCTTCACCTGGTTGTCCAAGAATATAGTCCCCCTTTTAAAATAGTGTATTTTTTTCACTTTTCTTTTCCCTACCTTCTGTTTTTATATTTTCAAATTTTACTTTAAATGTGAAGCTGAAGGGTTAAAATACTTGATTTTATTAACAATTTTGGTGAACCCGACATAAAGGTTGTGATTTGGCTGCATGCAGTAGGGTCAAATTTGAGGACATTGGAAGCAGACGGACAGAAGTTTTACCCTTACAAACAAATTTTTGACATTATTTTGAGTAAGCACTGGTAGAATTTTCTCTAATTTTGATATGATTCCAGCCTGGCACTACAGTTTGAGTAAAAGAAAGATTATCAAGTTTGTGATGGTGCAGTTTTTTAGTATCACTTTAAAATATGCCAATATTTCCAAAGAATGCACTTTAGCAAATAATTGTGGTCCCGGACCAACGGTATGGCTGGCGCAACAAAAAAAAAAAGCCTACCTACCGACCCTATTTTGAATGAGACGTTACCGGAAACACAGAAATTTTTTTTAGGCCTTATGTGTTTCTAACCATGTTTCAACCAATTCCTGCAGACTACAAAATGTACTCCCAGTTTGTCTTGTTTATCTCAACAGACAAACCACTTGAACCAAACTGGTGCTGGTATGGTTTGTTCCTGGATCAACTGGTACATTTTGTATGAACTGTTTTTTGAAAGAACCACTGTAGACCAAAGGCATACATACAATAACCTTAGGTGTCAAGCTGTCAAATTGATATTGAGGAAGATCTCCTCTTTGTAAAGAAGTTTTGGGAAAGATTTCCATTACTGCATATTTGACACTTTTTTCTATTATTTTAACGGCAGTTTTGCTGATGAGAAAAAATTAAGGGTTTAATTTTCAAATAACTTAATCATTAATTATGGTGAAGAGTCACAAAATGGCATGTCCATAGAATTTCAAAAAAAATTTCCAGACAGTTAGATATAACCAAAATACACAGTATTAAGCAAAAAAAAATTTGTACTTCACCTATCTCACTTTTGAGTAACAGCCAACCAAAGTTGAGGGACAAAATGGCAAAAAATAGATAAATGTAACAGGGAAACAACAGAAAAATCCCCGAAAGTTCTACTTTTTCAAAAACCTAATCAATGAATCTTCTGTGAATAGGGAATCGATTGATATAAAAAAATTATTTGGTGATCGATACGGTTTCCGATTAACAATGTATGGAACTCAATGGAAAAATGGAAAATTGTGCAAAAATGAGGACGTCATATTATTAGGGTAGTAACGTCACGTCTTGGTAGATTCGACATGTTCTATTGATGTATTAGAATATTTTTCCGGTAAAGCAAATTATTTTTTTCATCATTTTTATAAGTAAAACTAAACATCATAGACTTTCATGCTGTGGTACAATTTCTTATTGAGATTAAAATACAGGCTGTAAAATACCAAAGTTTCTGTATCTTGCCATGTCGTTTGTCAAATCCATAGGCTATCTATCTTGTGACACACTTTTAAAAATGTATTCAATACATGTAGTTTTATCATAAATTGACTTGAAAGTATTCAAAAGATCACCAGGTGTGGATCATTTTTTAAAACGGGGTGTAGTTTTTATATGACCACAAAAATTTTATGGTCGTATTATGTTATGGGCATGTCGGTGTCAGCGTAGGCGTCGTCGTCCGTAGACAGTTAGGTTTTCGTTCAATAACTTAAGTTCTATTATTTGGATCCATTTCAAATTTTGACACAATGATACTCTATATAAAATACAGGTT
>JAULBM010041402.1:0-10781 GCA_032357055.1 Geukensia granosissima | reverse complement strand
ACTTGTGCAATATCTAGAATTTTATACATATTAAATGTCTTGTGTAATAAAGCTTTTTATGCAAAATGCAAAGGGGGCTGATTTTTTTTTATACTTGAGAGAGGGGGGGGTTGAGAATTTTTCTGTGTTTGGAAAAGGGGGATAAGTTTTTTTTTTTAAGGAATATTTTAAAATTTGCCAACCCATTCCTAGAGATAAATAATGACCAGTCCCTAAATGCATATCTCACTATAGTGAAATAATCGGCCACTGTTATGTCATTATTCATGGTTTTTAATGGCGTCACAAAAAAAAACAAAAAGAACCTAAACATTTGAATTTTAAAAGAATCAGAAATTAAAGACGGAAAAATATACAAGATAATTAATTCTCCATATTAGGTTATCAAAAATATCCCTTTTGGACTGAACATCATTTATGTTATTTTGTCATTTGAGTAATATTATTGGCTGATCAAACTTTGGAATAAGATATTCTAAATCTAATGATCAGGTAAAAACTCCTTTCCATTTGAAGAGGTTAAGGTTTCAGCCAATAGATGGTTTCAAATGCTGTTTTGCTGTCTATTGATGTCCAATGAAATTCATCGTTCCATTAGTATACACAGTAAATGAACCCAGATAGAAGGCCTGACATAGTCTTTCAGTATAAATCTTTCTCACCTAAAAGTTTACCATTACATTTTGTATTAACGTATTTATTATATTTCGTTCAATTTATGACAAAATTTAACATTTTATTGCATGTACACAGATTTTTGTGCAAATACTACCATAACATCTTTTGTGTTTTCAGTAAAGTGTTATTTTTAACCTTTTTTCTTGAATCCTGGACTGTTCAAAACTTATTTAGGTTTAAAGGTTTTCTAATCGAAATATTCATATTTTAGCATTGAAATTTGACTCATTGACCATTCACATGTTTTATTTCTTCTTTTTAATTTGCAGACATTTACCAGAGTACGATGAGTCAGGAGAAACTGACAGTGGACTGATTTTCCACAATAACTTGTCCATTCCATACGTCTCTGTCAATGGGTTCAAATATACTCTTCTGAAGGATATTCTGCCACTGTTTAACCAAGACTGTCAACACAAGTGTCAGATTCCTAGGAATGTGTTAAAGAGACATCCTGGTGTTCTTAGGACTTTTTGTACATGGGATCAGGTATGTTTTTATTATGTAAATGGGGTGATTAATTCATGTTATTTATCCCATGCACCATCTGTCATTTCAAGTTGTTGTCAGGATGGGGCTTCTGTTCACTGTTTTGCTGTCAATAACCTCAGATAAGTTAGATTAGGAGAAATGTGGTAGTGCAGAACAATTTTTTTTGGTCAGGGACATAGTCAAATATAGCATATATTCCCATTATTAATCAGTATCACCTGGATAGAATCTTCATTTCTTATTACATGTGTACTTTTCAGATTATAATTCAAACTTCTTACCATCTATAAGAGATTGTGGTCTGGGTGAACGAGTGGTCTAGGTAGTTGATTTAGGCCTTGTTCACACGAGGCTTAACTAAATCCAGATTAACTTAATCCGGATCAACTTAAGCTAGTATACAGGTAACCTGTTGCGTTCACACTAGCGTAAGGGTTGTTGCTTAACTTAATCCGGATTAAAATTGAAACGTTGAAATCAATAGACCATAAGTAATGTTACTTATTATGACGTCATATTTAATCCACATTTTGCCTTCACACTACAGTTTAATCTGGATTAACTTAATGCGAATTAAGTTAATCCGGATTAAATTAAACCTAGTGGGAACGCAATGTGACTTAATCCACATTTACCTGAGTTAATCCGGATTAACTTTTGTAGTGTGAACAGACCCTTTAACTTACCTGTACAGATCACTATATCCCATCACTTATATGGCATGAGTTTGAGCCTGACTTTGTACCATACAAAAACCAATTGTGCTTCACTTGCATCGCACATGATTAGGTTTGTCAGTTACCTGCCCAAGGTTAGTGGTCCACTCAGGGTACTCCTGCTTCCTCCACCAGTAAAACTGACCGCCGCGATATGACTGAAATATTGTTGAAAGTGGCGTTCAACCTGAATCAAACAAACAAACAATCAATAAGGGATTAATCATTTTTATTGGGGTGTAAATATTAATCGTATTTAAATAAATTGTTTGGAAACACTCCTTACCTCCCCTAATGAGTGGTTTAGTATAAAATTTGAAGACAATGGCCCATTCCCACTGATTAATTAACTTGATAATGATAAATAGGTTAAACTGATTAATTTCATAGCATGACCTAAGCTAAAAGGGGAGCAACCCATGGGTATTGAAAAAGATTTTCTTCTTACAATTTTTTTGAAAATAACAATGTGCCTGCCAAGATTCAAAGGGCTGCAATGACCACAGATTACATTTCATAAAAGAATAAAAAGGTAAATGCTTGTCATGGTAAAAAAAGGAGGGGTTGGTTAGGTAACTCAAGAACGAATAAAGATAAAGACTTGCAGTTTTTGCATAGGGTTTCTCATGAAAAGTACTGTCCAAATAGTACAGATATTTCAGTTTCATGTTGATTTGAGAATGGCATCAGGTCAAAAATGCAAAAAACGAGTAACCAGTTTTTACACCTAAAAACATCTTCCATTTGCATTTGAGAATGTCCATATGCTCAAATCCAAATAATTCTGCTAGCAACTGTTGTAAAGAGTTTCAAAATATATTAAACAAGTAGATTTAGTAGACAAAAGAAAAATAATTACGATATTAGCCTATGAACATTCTCGAATGCAATTGAAAGCTGTTGTCCGTAGACAGAAAGGTTTCGTTTCAGTAACTTTTGTTCTAGTATTTGGATCCATAAAAAAATTTTAAAACACAATGATATCTGATATAAAATACGGTTAGGATTGATTCGGGGAAAGGAGTTTCACTTAATTTTCCATAACTAAAGATATTGAATTTTGTATTTGTTGCTTTTCGACTAAGCAGTCTGTACTAAGTCTAAGGAGTAACAGCAAAAGACTGGCTTTGGAAAAGTGACATGTCTTCCTGTTGACTGTTACTTCTTGAGCAGGCACATCAAAATTCTAGCTCAACATGTTTGTCTAGTACAGAGCAGAGTTATTCATTCACATAATATGTACTTCTATGAATCTGCATGAAATATTTGCCAGTTGACATTTATCAACGTTTAGTCTATTAGCTTCACATTTTAAACCAGTGTAGTATCTATTTTTTAGGTTTATTTGTTGGACCAGTTGTGTAGTTCTCGTCAACGTTCTATCCAAACTGGGGAAGTCTTACTCAGATTTGACTTGGTCATATCCAAGATGGCTGACATAAAGAATTCTATTAGAGAAAAACACAGGAATTCCAAGCTAAAAAACAGTCAACAGTGTAGATGCAAGAAGAATTGAAGTGTCTGACATTTTATCTGAGATTTTTGTGTGTGAACTTTGGAATTTTAAATTGTTGTTAGAAAATATTTTTTGGATTTGTTAGAAGAGTTTTGCTGTAGAGTTCATGACAACATTTCTTATTGTTGTGGTATTCACAAATTTTTGTTGTAGTATTTTAGAATTTTTTATCATACATTGACAAATAACTGTGCTTGTTCCTGAAATAAATGAATTTAAAATTCTTACAGAAAGCTGGTCTTTCTTGCTTTATGATAACTTTTCTTGGACAAGTTTTTCTGTTGAAAAATCCATGATAGTTTATGGATTTCTAAACAATTGATCAAATAATACTTGAAAACAATTTATCAAACAGTTTTCCAAAATTTATTAAATTGGGTCACTTGGCACATAAAACATTTGCTTTTTTATCAGATTAAAACAAGGAAATTTCTAAAATCTAATGAAGATTTTCACATGAATATCAAAATTCCTAGATTTGCACAAAATTTAAAGCAGTTATAATAGTTCCTGTTTCTTTGTTTTGGAAATTTTTTCCCACCAAATTTTGCAATTTAATTTGGAAAAGACAAAACTGTTATTACAGCCAATGGTTAATAAGGAAATATATGTGTTTTTTTGCTTGGAGGAACAGGATCATATTTAAAGTTGTTTATTCTGAAAGAACCACAATGATGAGGAAGATTTATTTTGATATTGTTTGTTTGTTCTCTTTCTGTGATATATGATATCAATTTGTGATATACAATACTATATAAAATGAAACCTCTCTAAACCGGTCCCTCTGAAAACTGGCCAACCTATGTAAACCAGTCACAATTACTAATACCCCAATGGTATTTGCTATTGTAAATTAACCTCTGTAATTTGGCCACCTCTTCAAACTGGCCAAAATTTTCTGTCCTATTGCTGGCCGGTTTAGAGTAGTTTCACTGTAATGCCTAATTAATGCCCTGGGGTCACTGAATTTTTCTGAAGATGGTGCTTTTATTAAGCCAAACAAAAAGCATGTGTTGGCGGATCATCATAAGGCTGGATCAAGTAGATTTTAAGGTTCCAAAGTGGAGACAATTTTTAAACATGGTAGAATATCCTTATGTATAATACAATTATTCTTTTACAAAATTTCAGGTATATTTTGCATCTATAGTAACATTTAGTCTTAAATATATGTTAAATTTGGAAAACAATGAAAATCTCAATATTTTTCTAGATTTTTATAAGGTTTTCTTCAAAATTAGCATTGGCTGCATTCAAGTTTAGTTAAAGTATTTGCACTTATAAAACAACAAACAAAAAGAGACAAAAGATTGGCTGATCATTATATGTTTTGGCAAAAAATCAACTGATTATGAAATAATAATTTGAAAAAAGTAAAAAAAAATCCTTGCTAAAGTATTGTTTAATTAATTAGCAAAAAAGCCTTATTGAACCTACTCCTTTGTTATGACATCCAAGGCTTCTTTGTTTTAACTTCCACATGTTACTGATACATAAAGTTGGACCTGGTATGGCATCCTGAAAAATTCAAGTAAAAATCATGCTAACAGTGACTTAAAAAATTTCACATGAAACCCCTTATAAAAATCCCTGGTTCAGGGGTTTTCGACAGAGTGGTTCAGGCTACAGCAAACAAGCAATTTTTCAATTTGGCCTATATTAATTCAAATTTAAGGTACTGATAAGTTTTTTTTTTCTTTTCTCAAGATATTTTAATAAGGTGTGCATTACTAAGGCATAATATGTTTCTTTTATTAAAATGGTTGTGCCATATTTAGTATTTGATTTGGAAATGTTTGTTAGTTATGTGTTTTTTTATTCTATGGATGTTTTTATACAGAAGATAATAATTCAAGTTTTTTCATGATTATTCTGTTTATTTGTTAGTTTAAAAAAAAATAATTTCTAATTTTGTAATACCTTTTTTACATAATTTTTTTTGACTTGATTGGGAAATTTGAGCCTTATTCCAATGTGACATTATAGTGTAACTTATCTTATGATGTTAACTCAGCTATGTCGTTAATTACATATGGAAAAATATTGTTATTGTACAGGGAACTGAATAATATATGTTAATTTTATTTGTTCTCGCTATAAATCAGGCAAGAAAACATTTCCCAAATAGTTGCATTTCTACCCTATTTAACAGCTTTGGTAATAGCTGACAATGCCTGTATATTCTATATATATATATTTAACATTTTAACTGACAATGACTAAGAATATTATGATGACTGATATTTGACATTATTTTAATTGACTGGTTTTGGTCTGTCTTAGGGATAACATTTATTTGATTTTTTTCTGATTCAGAATTGACAGGTATTTGAGTTTTTCTTCTGTCATAAGGTAATTATCATCAGTTTGTTAATTTTCCCTTTGATCAGAAAGTCATTGGATTCTGACAATTACTTTATGCCCAAGATGTCCAAATGTCAGCCCGCTTCGTTGCAAAAAAGCTATTTTGGTGACTTTTTGAAAGCTTAAAAAAACATGTGATGAGCCTCTAAAATACTGTATGTGAGCTTCCTATTGGCCATAATAATTACCTTTCCAACAAGCAACAAGCCCAAAAGTTGCATGCCAAAGTGTTTTGAGGGGTTTCAAACTAAAGTGACGCCCATGTATCCTTAAGGATAATTTTAATCTGAAAAGGCTAAGTAATCAAGTGTTCAGCTTTCTCCGAACACTGGCTGTGAGCTCAGCAACTGATTTATCTAATTTTTCTTAAAACATTGTTTGTAGGAAACATCTGTCAGATAACAAATAAAGATCAAAATCCTGCCCAACTTTTATTTCAAGAGGTGGATCAAAGTCTAGTTTGGCCTAATAGGAGTGTTTCTTTTATAGGCCTCTACAAAAATTTTCATTATTTGTGCAGATTGGATATTTAAGGGGGTAACCAACAAAATCATGAAAATTCCACTCATTTAATTTTCTTTATATTTTGTTTAGACATTTACTTTGATGAAAGAAGGAAAAAATGAAAATTTCAAGAAATTTAAACCACATATTTCTCTGGAATTACAAACTGTATTTCAATAGATATATAGTAATTTCATCATCAAAAATTTGATCATTGAGATGCATTGATTTTAATATAAAATGATACTGATTAAAACGTTTAGATGATCTTACAGAATTATTTCTCTTACGTATTGGGTACCCCCAAATAGCCACCACATCAAAACATAGTTTGATGTAGCATCTGATGGAAATTTGGAACCACCACATCCCAACATGGTAGGAATTGGCTTCTACTATTTGCCACTATGATTTAACTTACAACAGGTAAGCAATAAGGCTTTCTGCAGACTGGTGTTGACTAATGTAAGATTTTTTCTGAGTTGGTGATGACTGATATAAGATGCTTTCTGGCTTGTTGTGACTTATGTACTACTTTCGGACTAGTGTCTTGATGACTGATATATACTGCTTTCTGACTTGTTTGTAACTAATGTAAGACTTTTCTGACATGGTGGTGACTAATGTGAGACTTTGTGACTTGGTGATGACTGAAATAAAAGACGCTTTCTGACTTGGTCATGACTCGTGTAAGACTGACTTGGTGATGACTTGTATTAGACTTCATTTTTTTCAGACTTGGCAATGACTAATTGAAGACTTTTTCTGACTAGTTGTTAATGGCTAATATTAGATGCTTAATGACTTGCTCATGACTAATTTAAGACTTTTCCTGACTTGTTGATGGCTGATAGAATACCCTTTCTGACTTAGAGGGGACTAATGTTAGACTGACTTGGTGATGACTGATATATAAGATGCTTCTGCCTTGGTCATGATTAGTGTAAGACTTTGTGACTTGGTGATGACTATTGTAAGACTTTTTCTGACTTGCTCATGACTAATTTAAGATTTTCTGACTTCTGATGGCTGATACAAAATGTTTCTGACTGTGGTGACTATTGTAAGACTGTGTTGGTGATGACAGATGTTTGATGCTTTCTGATTTGGTGGTGACAAATGTAAAGGCTGTGTGACTTGGTGATGGCTGATATATAAGATGCTTTCTGACTTGGCCGTGACTAATGTAAGACTTTCCTTAGTTGATCATGGCTGATATATAAGATGATTTCTGCCTGTCCCAGACTTTGTCAAACTAATGTAAAACTTTTCTGACTTTATGATGACTGATATAAGATGCTTTCTGACTTGGTGGTGACTAATGTAAGACTTTTGCTGACTTGGTCATGACTGATTAAAAAGGCTTTCTGACTTTGTCATGGCTTTTTCAGTCTCATTCATTTTAAGGGCATATCCACCAGTATCAAGGGACGTAAAAAACTAATAAAATTACAATGCCAACTTTACAGTTAATTTTGACATTTCATTTAACATCATAATTGCACAATCATTAAATAAACACTGCAGAGGAAACAGAAATTGTCCTATAATATAAGACTCTGTTGTTCTTATGGTCTGCTTTCAATGTTTTCGTCTGATATTTGCATTTTTCTATTATGGGAGAACAAAATCCCACGAAAACATTGAAAGCATTAAATTATAGTTTAATTATTATATTCTGAAAGCAGAATTTGGATGCAACTGACCTACCTTCCCATCCAAAGTTGTGCAAATGTATTATAAACCTAGCAGTTTGAAATCAGAAAAAGGTCAGAATTTTTTTTCATACAGAATGAGAATTTGTGACTGCATGCAGGAAAATTTCTTATTATATTTTAAATCCACTAGACAGTTGTACAAATGAATTTGCATGATTTCAATAGTTTGTTTTTGAATTAATGTTCTTTAGAAAACTAAATTGACAAACATTGCTGAATATGATTAATAACCGTTCTTTACACTAAAATAACTGTGAAAGAGCAAGGAAGGTCCAGCATTTAGAGTTACACACAAGAGTCTGTTAGTAGATGCAACCATACCACTTTGTTATAAGTTCGCATTCTGGAGCCCTCGCTATTGTCTATTTTGAGAAGACAAGTATCAAAATACAGGTTTACAAGTGAGTTAAGATTTCGTTAAATAAATTTATAGAGCTACTTCTATACAGTACTTGAAACAAATTTAAAACGCTGTTGTGCGTTTATAATATTTTTGTACATTTGCTGCACTAGAATTTCCAGAAAATTGCAGGAAACTTTGCATTCTTCTTCCTGATGTCTAAATAGATTGAGGTTCAAAATGAGGAAACTGATAAAAACCTTATATTTTCTTGTTTATCTCTTCAAAACATCTGGTGACATACTATTTTTGAATTGCGATTCGAAAGTATATTATATTACAAATATTATATAAAAGTATGGACAAATCGAAAATCGTTGGAAATATTTTGAACACCATTTATTCATCATAAAGGTGGCCTTTTTTAACCCTCACATTGTATTAAGAGTATAGTGTTTATTAAAGATAATCGGGAAATTCTATAATTGTGTATCCTTCTCAGAAAAGTTTGTTTCATAATGGAATAAAAATTCATTATATAACAAATAAAAAATAATCACATTTTAAAAATGCTTTTCCCTTATTTTCAGCTTCTGACATCAGGTGAAAAAGGCTGGTGTTATAAACATTTTTCTCAATATTTTTAACTCTAGCATGTCAGAGAACAGAATATTAAAAAAATGAAAAAAATCTTATTGTAAGAAATAACTGGCAGATATGCTATTAAATGGACTGACAAAAATCATTTTGATTGGACATGTCTGCTTGGATGACGACCCAATCAATTGAGTTTTTACTAAATCATGAACTTGACTTGAAAACATTAATACAAATTCAAGACTTTTTCTGACTTGGAGATGGCAATATAAGATGCTTTCTGAATTAGCTTGACTAATGTATGACATGGCTGATATAAAATGCTATCTGACTTAGTGGTGACTGTTATAACATTACCTGATGGATATAACATATTTGATGACTTATAGACTAAATTTTAAAATATTTTCCTCACTGATGACTGACATCACTTTTCTCTGATTTTGATGACAATTGATACAAGACATTTTAACTTGGTGATGACTTGTATAGGACTTTATTTTTAAGTAGATGACTGATAATAAACTCTCTTCTAACTTGTTGATTACTTATGACAGACTGTATCTGGCTTGGTGATGACTCAGATTGAACTGTTTTTCTAATCGGTGTTAAATTACTTGTTTCTTCAGACATTGCACATTTTTTCACCATGGATAGCTTTTTTTACTTGTTTTGATATTAGGAAGTTTCGAAAGTAAGTCAAGTTGGACCTTATGGACTTTTGAGGAAATTGTACATTACTTTCTGACTTTGTTGTGACCAAAACCAGATGTTTTTGACCTGATGACTAATAAATATGTATATAGATTTCACAATGAGTTGGAGTTGTATATAACAGGTTATCAACTCGGATATTTAATTTCACAGGTTTGGAAATGACCTCAGCCCTCACAAAATTTAGATGTTTTCTGTGATTTTCTTACTGTCTGCTGCGAACAGAAAATGCAACCAATTTTATTGTTTGATGCTGAAATGCCATCACTGGCATCTACATAGAATTTTCGTCAAGAGGTAAAGTTTGGGCCTTCATTTGTTTCCTCAATAAAACACTATGAAACACCAGTGGTAACAAAAATGACAAATTTTGGCTTTTTTTGAAGTTTCTTGTACTGGTTAATTATTCTGCATTTTTTTTAATCCTTACAGTATACATTCATTCATCCTTAATGCCCTGTCATATCCAGTTCTTTTTTTTTCTCTACTTTATAAAAGTGATGACTAAAATAGATCTTTTTGACAAAATGTTGACTGGTAAGAGACAGTTCTTACCTTGTTATGACTGATATAAAATTGTTTTTGACTTTGTAATGACAAATATCAGACTTTGATGACAACAGATTTAAGATTTTCAAACTTTGATGATAAGATGCTTTCTGGCTTGGTTGTGACAAATGTTAGAATGAGACTTGATGATGATTGATTTATAAGATGCTTTCTAACTTGGTTCTGACTAGTGTAAGACATTTCAGACTTAGTGCTGACTTTTTAAGATTTTTTAGTGTACTTTGGTATGTCTGATGCAAGGTTTTTTTCTAACCTAAAATTCTGATACCTGGGTCAATTTTGTGATAAAACAAACCAAATGCATCAAATTTAACTTCCCAAGTTGTTACATAGTACCCAGACAAAATCTTTATCGGACTGGCTGGCTTGGCAAATCTTTTTTCATGATTTAATAATTACTACTTTTATACTATATAGCTTATTGATGTTATAGGTTACAATAGCTCAATTATGCCGTAATGCTATTTCCATAGGGGGGTCCCCTACTTTGGCATAAATCTAAAAATAGAAATAGTAGAATTTCCTTTATAAAATTTATGTAACGCCCATATAGACATGGTGAACTTCAAATT
>JAULBM010041392.1:0-10781 GCA_032357055.1 Geukensia granosissima | reverse complement strand
CATTGGACCCTATGGGAAATTCATTAAAAAATCTTCTCATCTGAAACTACTTGCTCAATTGGAACCAAACTTTGGTGTATGATATCAGATCACCCTGCCCACTAACTAAGATGGCTGCCACTGCCATTTGTCACCTTTGTATTGGCAATTGTATACCAGGTGAGTGACTACAGGCTCCTAGGAGCCTCTGGTTTCTTCTCAAAGTCATTAGCCTCTGATGATATTGCAAAAAACCTTTTGACTGTATCATCTATACTAATTAACCCATATATTTAGAGCATTCAAGGGGTAGCAACCCCTTAAAGATGACACAATATTATTTCAGACCAAATTTATCTTAACTGCACCTCAGTGCCCCAGACATTTTTCATATAAGGAGGTTTGCCCCTGTTTGGGCGTCTTCCGCCATCTCGGATCACAAACTTGGGGCATTGAATTTTTCTATAATTGCAAATATTATTTCTACAAAGAAAAATAGTGTACATGGATTATATATTGTAATTACTTATATAATAGCATTATCATTTTTAAGCATTTATAGAGGATATAGTGCCTTTTTCAATATTTTAGCAATTTCTCATTGCCAGGGGAGGTAACTCCATTGACTCTATTTTATAAAGGATTGCACTATGAAATTATAGATTTATTTATGTAGAAAGAAAAGGAGATCTGTAATCCTAACTTTTCTTTTCCCTAGACAGCTTGATTTCCACATGATAACTTTTATTCTACATGTTCAAGTAAACAAATTTTTTTTATATTTAAGAACAATAATAATTACTACCAGATAAAGGTTGGTATTGATTTGAGGTTATTTAGCCCAACCTGGTTTTTTTTTTTAAGATGGATTAAAATGGGTTTTTCTGTCATTTTCCTGTTATTTGTCTTATTTTTGTTCTATTTTTAAGGATTATTTTCTTTGTATTCTATATGACAAAGCCAACATACTTTTACCATTACTCAGATATATGGGTCCAAAAATGGCCCTGTCTTTATTTTTCCTCCACTTTTGATGGATTTTTATTTCAAAGGATTCCATATGAAAAATGCAACAAAAGTTATTCAAAGCATTTTTTTAGCATTGATGGATTTTTGTATAAAAAGTGTCAAAGGGTTAAAAGAAATGTGATTTTAAAAGGGATGAGAAGTTTTTATTTTTCATTGGATTTTGATTGGATTTTTTTCCAAACGATTCCTTATGAAAAATGCAACAAAATTGACATTGTAACAGTGTATATATCAGAAAACTGAGTACACTAAAACCTTTCATTAGAGACCTCTTTCATATTAGACTACCTCTTGGAACACCACTCAGAAATGTTTTTCAAATGTCATGAATGTTAAAATTCTACATAATAATTACATATATTTTTACCGACTGTTTGGTTTTAAAATCATCCATTTGTTTCTCATATTTTGATGTACATGTATATATGTATTTTTTACAGGTGTGCAGACTACTTTTGGTGCATTAGCAAACACTCCTGAATATGGAAAGAAAGCTGTTTCATCTACAAAAGAACTTGTAAAGAAATTACAATAATGTGATGTTTTAAGAAAGTGAATGAAATATTGATTGATGTTTAAAAGTGTTACAGTCTCATAGACAAAACATTGTGATCCACATGAAAAATGACAGCAGAGATTTTTGATACATGCATTAAAACTGTTTTTACTTACTGTTTGTCTCACCATTCAGGTAATCTGATAATCATGATAATAATGCCCTTACCTGTATTTGGCAAGGTCATTAAGTTTTACCCTTGTCTGCCCATTCATTCAAATGTACATACGTCATGTAGCTCAATTTTAGTCAAAGACTTCTCAGCTTGTGTATGTTTGATTGATTGGATATTTAGTCTGAAGCTTTATCATGGTGAGTTGTACTGTGTCTCCTCTTTTCAGGTCAGTTGTCTGTCTACTTTCAGTTTGCTGAGACGTTAATTGAATTACCGTGCTGTAAAATTTTTGTTGAAAATTTTTGTGCTTGTGTATGTTGGATTGATTTGAATTTTAGTCTGAAGCATAATCAGGGTGTCTTCAATTTTAAGGTATGCCATATGTCTACTTCATGTTTGCCAAACATTTTTGTCCCATGGACACATTTTTTTCTTTTTTTGTCATATAAACAAGGCCATCTTGCATTTGGTATTATTAAACCTTGTAATTAACTCTCTGCCATGGTGGTGTAATGGCTAGCCTGCTCGCCAAGAGTTTGGAAGTTTGTGGGTTCCATCTCCAGCAGAGTCAAACCAAAGACATTAAAACTGGTATTTGCTGCCTCTCCGCTAAGCACTCAGCATTTAGCAGTAAGAGCAAAGACTTGTTTGCCCAGATTCAGAATGATGTGTCTGGGTAAAGTGGCACATCTTCCTGCGAACTGTTGCTTTCTTGAGCTAGCACATTAAAAATCCAGCTCAGCATGTCGGTCTAGTGCAAAGCAGACATCATTCATCATCACTCATCATTAATATGCTCTTGTCCTGAATATGCATCAAATATTTGCCACAAGATGTTAAGCACAATTCAATCAATCAATCAATGTAATAAGCTCTCAAATGGTTGTCACTATATAAAAAAAATTGAAACCTGACTTAGTCTATGATATACTTTGACATCATAATTTGTGTTCAAAACATGATTGTACAATTGGAATAAAAAAAGACTTTGTGATCAAAACATGATTGTACAATTGGAATAAAAAAAGATCTAACCACAGTAAAATTAAAGAAACCATGGGTTTTAAAAAGGCCCCAAATCTGCCACTTAGATTTAAAGAAAAATAAACTTTTAGCAAATGCATTTCTTTGTCCTATTTTGAGAGATTAGCAGACTACTTTTGTTAATACTACACTGGAGCAAAACATGTAAACCTTCTGGTACCAGAGAAGCAAGGAGAAAGCTCAAGACATATAGCTTTTATAAAATGCATGAGAAAATGGTGAAAAATTTACAGTATGAAAACATTAAATGGTTTAATTTTTCGACACTTTTGGAAAATCTAAGAAAACAATTTTTTCTGTGTCAAAAAGAAGATCCAGTAAGGTTTGGCCCAGAACTTTACACATATATATAATGAAAACCTTGGTTGTTGAATAGAAAAATAAATGCTTTTAATATATGCAGCTCTCTTTAGCTCACCTGGCCTATCGGAAATTCAAAATGGCAGCCATGACGAAACTTAGTTTACCATTGGACCCTATGGGAATTTCACATTTTCAACTTCTTCTCTGAAACCACTAAACAGATTTCAACACAATTTGGCAGAAATGTTAAGCAGTTGGTCCTTTACCAGATTTGTGAAATTGGTGGCGATCGGAAATTCAACATGGCTGCCAGGGCCAATTATGCGTTCTGATTGATCCAAAATTCAAACATCTTTTTGTCAGAAACTGCAAAGTGGATTGAATTGATACTTTGCAGAAATTATTGTTAGATGGTCCTGTAGTTCACTTGTGAAATTCAAAATTCCTTATTTTCACCTTCTTTTCAGAAACCAGTAGTGGACTTACTATTATGTTGAAAAACAAGCAGACAATTATCAAGCAGTGTGTTAAATCTTTGTTCACATTAACTCTTATTCGGCAACTCTAAGCCAGGTGAGCGATTACAGGCTCCTGGGAGCCTCTGGTTATAAATGTTTAACAATTTTCATGCCCCTAGTGGGCCCCTAATTGGTCAATAAAAATGCTTATTCTTATTCTTATTCCTTTACAAGCCAAGAAATCTTTGACGAATATTGGCAAACATACATATGTATAGATGAGGTTAGAACTTAATGCCCTGTGGCCTAGAAGAAGAGGCATAATTATTGTACATAGTACAAGATGCAACACATTTTTTGTAAGAATCCATTTGAATGGAACAGCCGTGTCTTCCAGAACAAATTGAATATATAAAATTAATAAAGTTCATCCTGCTGCAGTTTCATCTCTAACAGTTTACAAAGAACAGAAAATTCCATATAAGTGAACATTTTGTAACAGAATTTTCCTGATACACCTAAATTTTTGAAAAACACTTGCAATTGAAATTTTTAGGGAAAGGCATCTGAAAATAAAATAATGTCAACTTTGATATTATATTACAGAATGGGAGCAGGGTCTATGGATTATAAAGAACTGTCTCAGCAGATTGAACTGACAACAAGTGGACTTGATGCTGATACCCATGTCGCACAACATCACAGTGATAATTACTGTTATGAACAGGTATACAGTAGTTGCCTTTTTTTTATGATGCCACAATAATGGCAGAGACCTTTTTTCATGATGAATTTCCCATTAAAAACCTTCAGGAAAATTGTAGATTAGACCTTTAGTCCACATAGACTTATAGTCCAAAAAAACAGTTAATTTTTTACTGTTGATAAAGGATTCAAAGATAAACAAATTAAGATAAGATTCAGCTAATTTGGTTTTGTAATTTTATTTATTTCAAATTCAGATATTATTTTGTGCTTGTTTGATCCAAGGACGAAAATGCGATTTTATATTTACATTCTAACTGCCAACTAATGGTTCCCATTAGTGAGACTGTACCCTCCAAAAATGCCAGATCTTCATTTCAGTGGGGTCAACAATCAGATCTTCCATGAAAGGTTAAACGGATAATATTTTAATAATTTCTAATGAGCAAATTCATTTACATTATGGTCACAATTGTTTATCATGCCAGACAATGGATTAAGTTTATATAAGAATACATTTTATATCAATGCAAGGCCCCATATCAACAAGCTAGTACGTACCCTTCAGACAGGTTTAGGTGGTAAATAAGGATCACCCTGTCTGTTCATCCATCTGTCCACATTGTTTGTAAGGATATCTCCTTGTATCTGTTCAATGGATTTCAATGATCAGAGATGCAATGTTTTGGAAGACAATTTAAATCAGCAATTCAAAGGCAGATAATCCTTTGTTAGTTTTGCTCACAATATGTCTTTGTTTTCATTTTTGTATAACTAATACTAAAACATGTAAGATTACCTGACACTGTCATGAAAATTACTGCCACTCGTTTAATTTTCTTTATATTTTGTTTAGACATTTACTTTGATGAAAGAAGGAAACATGAAAATTTCAAGAAATTTGAACCACACATTTCCCTGAAATTATTTCAATAGATAAATAGTAATTCTTATACATTTGCCTTTGTTCTCATGGTATCATAATGCACTATAATTTGAGGATTCGGCAAGACATATAGTAAACAATCTCTATTCAAAGAGGTCAAAAATATGACCCATGACATTGACCTGATGACGTAAGCCCGAGTGATACAAAACTCTGAGAACCCCGTGTAACTTCCTTCTATTTTTTGAGACGGCAAGGCGTACAGCTGTTCGCATTTCACTTAAAATTATGTTAATACTTTCTTCGCTTTAAAAGCATTAGTATTTCTGTAAACGAAGTTTGCATTTTGGATTATTTTATGTATATATCGTAAGTAAACAATGGCTGACTGAAAGAACCACCACGTGTTTTATTGTAAAAATAAAAATTCATTTTTATGCTGACTGAAAAGCCGTATATATTTTATCAAGGCTGAACTGAAAGAGCCATTTTTATTTGGTAGACTGAAAGGCCAAATTTTCTGTTGTACGCTATACATTTTCTCCTGTATTTTCTGGTAGACTAGCCCGACCTGTTTCTATTTTTGTTTGCGCTATTTTTAGATTAGTTGTACATTTCATTGACATATTTTTGTTTTGTAAACATGTCCGATGTTGATCCAGGGGAGGTTCTTTCTTGTAACTCAGATGACGATCAGTCTTTTTTGGATGATAATTCTCAGAATGTAACTTCTGCTGTAGGTGAAATATCTAGAACTATTAGATCTAGTATTATACCACTTGTGCCAGATATTGAGGTTTTAAGCCCACACCACCTTCCAATACCTACGCCGCTACGTGAGGCGGACGAGTCATTAGGGGTACTGCTACTTAACGTAAGCTAGACACTTAAAGCTGCAAGTAAACCTAAAAGATCAAAGAAAGGTACACACAAAGTATTTGATTCAAATGAAATCAATAATTTTAAGTCCAAGCTTGGTCTTGACTTAATTGCCAATAGTTTGTCTTCTTTGACTAGTATTGTCAAGGATATTCAATCTAACAAAGGGAAAACTGTAAATCTTTCACAGCCTACTACTAGTAAAAAATCTGTACCCTCTGACAAAAATACTGTTACCCGTCACACCTCTACTGTGACCCGCCCTTCCCAGTCTAGTACTGTTTCTCGCCCATCTCTTTCTTCTACTGGCTTCAGGCCTCCTCCTGTAGATCAGGAAGTTGCTTCTACTGAGGTATATTCTTCTGTAGTTGATGTTGAATTGGATGAAAACTGTAATTATTATGTGCCTGATACTGAACTGCAATCTGAGTATGATTTTTATGACTTTTAATTGGACTATTTTGATCATGAAGATGATAACAGTAGTGTTTTGGGTATTAATCCTCAATTGGCTTTTCAACAGGCATTTGAGTCTGATGGTAATTGTGTGGAATCAGGACACTCCACTTCTAAACCTACTGAAAATCTAGGTAATACTACAAATAATGACACCTCCGTTGATGTAAATGATCTATGGAGTATACCCCAATTAGATACTAACGAAAAAACTGGACCTAAAATTAGTTCAGGTTTAGCCAAAGCTGTCAATGCAGCTTTAACAGTAAAGTCAGATAAAGCTAGTATTGAAAAAATCCCCCCTATCATTGTGTCCCTAAGTGTAATAAGGAAATTTGGAACCCTCTTAGAAGTTATGGACACAGCAAGGACCTTGCTGTACCTTGCTGTACAAGAGGTACAGAAATATATAGCTAAAGGTCTCATCCCTATTGTGAATTTAGCTGAATATGTAAATAAAAATAAAGAGTTCAATGTTGAAAATGCTAAGGAACTTCTTGGTGTAAGCCATTTTTCTAGCTCTGAAGTCATTCTTTTCCAACTGCACGTCTTGTATACATGTAGGTATTAAGTCAGACAACCTGTCTGCAATTTCTTATATAAACAACATGGGTGGAATGGTTTCAGTTGAGATGGATAATCTTTCAATACAAATTTGGACCTGGTGCTTTGAACACAATATTTTTATTTCTGCTCAATATTTACCTGGCTCTTTGAAATTAGATGCAGATTTTATGTCAAGAAAATTTATTGATTCTTGTGAATGGTCTCTAAAAAATGTAATTTTCGAGAGAATCTGTAAACACTTTTTTACACCAGATGTTGATTTGTTTGCATCGAGAATCAATCACAAAATTGTTCCTTTTGCTTCCTGGACTTTTGATCCAGACGCGGCGTTTACAGATGCTTTTTCATTTTCCTGGTTAAATTTTCAACCTTACATTTTTCCACCATTTTGTCTTATAAGCAGAGTTCTTACTAAAATAGAGGAAGATAATGTAAGAAAGGCCATTATTGTTGTACCCTTTTGGCCTACTCAGTCATGGTTTTCTTTATTAATTTCAGTTTTAATTTCTATTCCTGCCAGATTGCCTTGTTACAAAGACTTATTAACTCTACCACATTCCGGAATTGCACATCCATTGAAAACCACTATGATCACCTGCTGTGTATCAGGGCTTTCTTCCAGGAGAGAGGAATTTCTCAGCAAGATGCCACTATTATCACCGCCTCTTGGAGAAAATCTACTAATAAACAATATCAACTATGCTGGAAAAAATGGGATTTTGGTGCCAAGAATGGCAAATCAATTTGTTGAAACCATCTGAAAAGGATGTAATTTGTTTTTTATCCTTTCTTATTAGAAAGAATTATTCATATTCTGTTTTGAATACTTTTAATCAATGCTTTTTCAAACTCTGCCATTTTTTGGAGTTTCTTAGATTAAAGAGTCTTTTCTAGTTCCAAAATTATTGAAAGGCTTTTTCAATACAAAACCTATTATACCTAAACCTTTAGTTGTTTGGGATGTTTCTGTGGTGTTGAAATTTTTATCAACACTTTTTCCAGTTTCAAAGTTGACACTAAAGTTTCTTACATTGAAACTTATAGCTTTAATAGATCTAACAACAGCTTCAAGAGCACAGTCCATTTCAGCTTTTATTTATTTATCTAAATTTGAAAATCAATATATTTTTCAAATAAATTAGCTTTTGAAAACCTCAAAACCTGGGGTTCCAATTCCGAATGAAGTTTTGTATAGGTATGATAAAAGAGAACTATGTGTTATTCATACTTTAGATGAGTATTTGTTATAGACTGCCAATGTAAGAAAAACTTCAAAGTTATTTATTTCTTTTAAAACTTTTAAATCTGTTACCACATGCACTTTAGCTCATTGGTTTAAACTTGTTCTTGCATATTCAGGTATTGATATTTCAATTTTTTCAACACACTCATTTAGAGGTGCAGCTACATCTAAAGCTCTACGATTAGGTGTTTCGATCAAAGATATATTGAATACAGCTAATTGGTCTTCAGCCAGGACTTTTTATCGCTTTTATAACAAGCAAATTGTTCAAGAAAATAACTTTTCTACATCTATTTTGAATAGTTAGTAATTTAATTCGAGGAGAGTTTTGAATGTATTTTATAAGTAATTTTATATGCAATGTTTCTTGGATATTGTATGTTTGTTGTTTTGTTTATTTTCTAGTATTAATGGTGATGATGTTTGCCAAAGTTTTTTGTAGAGAGATTCCATTTATTAATTCATAAATTGTGTGATTTACTACAGTGTTGAGCAGTAACGAATTGGACATTGTTGAAAGATTTTTTTGGCTTATTGTGTTTTAGCCACTGGAATGCAGTGACAGTGATTGAATATGATGGACTTTGATGTGCTAGTTTTTGGACATTCAGTGCTTTGATATGATGGACTGTGACATTCTGTTGAAATTTGTTTTTTGCTATGTCTAATAATGATTTTGCTTTTCATGGGATATATTATTAAATATACTTTTTTGAATATCTTTTTTATTTAGGTTGCCTAGGATTTTGTTTGTCCCAACTCTTTGAACATGCATTATGATACCCTGAGAACAAGGGCAAATGTATAAGAATGTTTCCTCATCCAAGCATGCTTGTAAAGATGTGAAGGATCTTCACATCTTTACCAGCATGCTTGGATGAGGAAACATCTCATCATCAAAAATTTTGATCACTGAGATCCATTAATTTTAATATAAAAGGATACTTGATTAAAATGTTTAGATGATTTTTACAGAGTTATTTCCCTTAGGTGTTGGGTACCCACTTAATCAATCAATTACAAAAACATAAAAAAAAATAAGTTGAAATAGTGAATACTCGTTATCATTTCCAAATGTCCACAAATAAGATCTGCATTATCCAGACAGCTGACTAAAACGCACAGGGTCACATTTTATCTTTGAAAAAATTCACAATTTTAAAAGCAAGATTTCAAGGTTTTTAAGAATTTTATGAAATATTAGTGTAATACAAAAAAAACCATTTTATAAACACAATTCATTGATTCTATAAAGTAAATATTTTTGGTTTTTTAAGGTGTGTCACCTATTCTATACAGACTGTCTGAATCCTACATGGAATGGTACTTCTGAATGAATATATAATTTATGACTACCTCTCGCATCTTGTACCAGTATATCCCTGCGAACAGTTTGTACAGATCAGCTGACCACCTCTAATCTCACAAGATGGGCTGAAACTTAAAAATACATTTAATGTTAGACATTTTCTTATATTGAGCTGCACATTTTATCTCAGACTTCAAATGGACTTAAAAAAATGGACTCAGTTTAACATATAAATGTATAGGACAGAAGAAACTGGAACAAATGTTCTATAAATTTCAACTGTAGTTATAACACCTTACAACTTAAGAAAACATTTTCTACACCTGAATATTCTGACATAATATATAAAATTTGGTGTCAATAAATAATTTTGTCCTATTTTTTCAACCAGATTAATCCTGTCTAAACTAACATATTTTTGTGGTCTCAATGTACATCAGATTAGGTAAATCCCATCGTACATTTATATTTTTTTTAATCCAAAAAGTTTTGAGGCACTTTCCTTAATTGTCGTAAAACATTCAAATAAGGATGTATGCTGTTCATTACCAGACATACTGTGAGCAACATTCACAAAAAATAAACCACGGCCATTCCCCAATAGATTATCTGCCATGAAAACTAATCCAAAAATCAACCTGAAACTTGCATTACCTGATCCATGAATCAATCAGCAACCAGTCTAAAATGACCTTTGTTAAACCAGAAACCTGTCTTGAACGATCAATGACTCAATTAGAAGCCTGTCTAAACTGATCCATAAGTCAACCAAAAACCTGTTTTAACTCAGATCCTTGAATAAAACAGAAACCAAACTAAACTGATCCATGGAGCAACAAGTAACAATATCTAAACTGACCTATAAATCAACCATAAACCCATCTATAGACTTACCCATGTTTCGAGAAGAAACCTGTCTTAACTGATCAATGAAGAAAATTCACAATCACATGTAATGTTTAATGTATAAACTTAACAAATATCTGTGTTTAGCACTTACTTATTATTGATATGTGGACAAGCACAGGGCTGACAGTCCCCTGGGGAACCTCCTGTAGCATCTCCATAGTAACCAGGGGCACACAACTCACAAAATCTTCCAGTAGTATCATGCTCACAATTCTGTTGATAAAAATAATAGATTAAATAAAAGAAAACATGAAGCTTTATATAAATGTATGGAACGCCAAATTAACATATATTCAAATAATTGTACCTATCTTCAAATAATTAGAGATAGGTACAATTGTAT
>JAULBM010041382.1:0-10781 GCA_032357055.1 Geukensia granosissima | reverse complement strand
AATAAAATTATCACCATCGATGCCTTACAAGCAGGAGTGTTCTACAAGATGGCTATCTACATGAAATTTGAAGATTTCAATTTTTACAAATTTTTTATTTGGCCCAAATATTAGATAAATAAGTTGTTGTAAAAATGCTGTTAAAAAATCGTCTTTTAAAAATTCATGACATTTCTTGTATACTTTTGTAATTTCGAAAAAAAAGAAAGGGTATATTTGACTACATTTTAACAAGAATATAACATTTTCTGTAAAAATACTCAATTTTTTAGGGTGTTTTGTTCAAAATAGATAAGAACGCACCAAAACATCACGAAGATATTTCAACCAAACATTTCTTATTGATAAATCTTTAATTGTGCAAAGTTTGGTTGTAATGTTTTGTGCAGTCTGTATTAAAGTGGAGAAAATAATATCAAATATTGCATCAAATTATTTAATTTATTAGTATTTTCACATTTAAAGTATTTTCTATGTGCCATGTGACCATTGTAAAACTAATTAAACTGAAAATTATGTTTGATTTTCTGTATATAGACATTATTCAATACAAAAAATATAAAATAATAGATATTAGCCAGTTTTCATTTTTAGCCAAATTCTTGGGCCAAAAATAGGCCTTAACGACCCTCGTCCTTTTTGTGGTTGTGTGACATCTTGAAATTCAAATAATGAATTACCGTAAAAAAGATCTTAATTCATGTATCTTCCAAGAATGATTATTTATGTATTTAATTGATCTGGGAACAAGTACTATGTTTTGATGTTTACGATAATGAAGCGACTAACCTTATTGAGTTCATTGATGACTTTAGAACCCAGTAATCTCCCCTCCTATATGTTAACAGATAAGTAACTGACTAACCTTGTTGAGTTCATTGATGACTTTAAAACTCAGTTATCTCCCCTCCTATATGTTAACAGATAATTAACTGACTAACCTTGTTTAGTTCATTGATGACTTTAGAACTCAATTATCTCCCCACCTATATGTTAACAGATAATGAAGTGACTAACCTTGTTTAGTTCATTGATGACTTTAGAACCCAGTAATCTTCCCCTTCTATCTCTTCTAACTTCTTCCTCATCCTGTAGATAAAACAACAAATATCATACTGGCTTCATCTAGTCATTATCCTAAACACAAGTTAAAACCTTAGATTTAAATCAAATTAAGTATTAAAACAAGGAATAGAAATTATACTCATAAAAAACTTTTCCAACTTAATAGTATTATATAATTCTCCTTTAACTTGGAATTTTTCCACTTCAGGAAAAAATTTTAATACAAACTCACCTTTAATTTGGGATTTTTCAACTTGAGGAAATATTTCTCTAACTGAAAAAGGAAGTATAAATAAGAATTTTCAATATACATACTTTCATGGTTTAATATTGCAATATTTATTTGTCAAATTCATACAGATTATTGCTGTAATAATATAATCAGTTCCTCATTTCCTAAAAATAAAATTAACAAGTTCATTCCTTCTAATGGCAATGTTAGGAATATTACATTATTCAACTGTTCCTAAGAATTAACACATTCTTTCCTTCTCGTGTAATGTAAGAAAAATACATTATTCACCAGTTATTCTGCTAGGAATATAGAAGAATACCAAATCTAGTGGCACTCAAATATTATACATGTATCAAATGCAAGTGTTGCAACATGGTAAAACAGGTTATCCACCGAAATTTGTTTAGCGTCAACACATTCTGTAAGATCTAATTTCCATTGTAAAAGAATGATAACCATCATACAACAAATGACCAGAATCTACACTTGGTATTTGTAATAAAGTGTCTTATTTAAAGGAGATAATTCATGTTTCAATGAGACAGTTCATGTTTCAAGGAGACAGTTCATGTTTAAATGTGACAATTCATATTTCACAAGATCAGCTAAAAGGGAAAAGTAGAGATATTTTTCAACAGAAACTTGTCAAACTTGAGTGAAGTGGAATTCATTGTTTCAAACATTGTATTACCAGTCTATATCAATGTTGAACACACTTTATCTAACTGACAGGTTGTAAAATAAGAATTCAACTGTCCTAATACTAATTGTACAACCATTTTATTTGAACAACAAACAATACAAATGATATATACAACAAGTATTGAGAAAACACTTGGAGGCAAGACTTGTTTGATATAATAAACAATGATAAAATATTATATTATATTCTTGTATCAAAAATATCTTGAGGCAGATTTTAAATACTTTCCTAAATTAGATAATTCTTTAACATTTTGTGTAGATGACAGTTGTACCAGTCTAAAAGCTTTACAGCTGATACTAATGGGATACAACTTGTTCTTCCAACAGAATATCATACATTCAACATGATTAAGATAACTAATCCTGAAATTTTATTATCACAAATATTCTATTGTAGCCACATGACCTGTAATTTAATGTCAACACAGAAATCAGTTTTTTCAGGTGTTTTTTTTTAATGATTACCAGAATGATTTCCAACCCAAATGTTTTATAATAAAAAGGTATCCTTTTATGAATTTCAAATTTGAAATTGCACATTTTATGGACATTGCAACATCTCCTTTCATCTGCAAATGTTATGGACATTGCAACATCTCCTTTCATCTGCACATTTTATGGTCTTTGGAACATCTCGTCTTATCTGCACATTTTATGGTCTTTAGAACATCTCATCTTATCTGTACCTGACCTTGACCATAAGTAAGCTACGCTGACAGCCTTCCAACTTTGATAGGAACATCATAAGTGTCAAGATGCGTTCAAATTTGATATGGGGTTTTTGGGAACATTTTGGGGTAATTAAATTCC
The DNA here is from genome assembly GCA_032357055.1 of Geukensia granosissima. Lineage (NCBI taxonomy): Eukaryota > Metazoa > Mollusca > Bivalvia > Mytilida > Mytilidae > Geukensia > Geukensia granosissima. Next base: position 7,966 of record JAULBM010041382.1, on the reverse strand, counting down.
TTGAGTAGTTATCCATAACAATGTTCTTCATTTCAATAAATTGACAATTCTTTCCATTTTTTACATAGATGCCAACACACAACTAAAACAAATATCTGTATTAAAGAAAAACATAGGTATTTTGATATCATATCTATTAGGCATGTCTTCTACAAATTAAAAAAAAAAACCTGATGATTAAATTTAAGAAAGCACTGATAATTTCATTTTTTTTATGATCATTAAGGTCAAAAGTGTTTTTTCAATGTGTTATAGAAGGGCAAATGTGTATGTATTATAAATATGCATAATATATATAGGAGATATACTCTAAGTATAATTGCTTGATAAAAATTAACATTAATTCAGCTATATTTTTATATTTTCAGAAGGTTTTTTTGAGTTTGGTTGTCCTCTGGATTCAACTATCTATCAATCAACAAAATTATTTATTGATTGAATGTTGCATTATATCCAGCTGTAAATGTATATTCAGGACAAGAGCAAATTAGTGGGTGATGATGAATGAACCCTGCTTTGTACTAAATCAATAAGCAGGGTGAAAATATTTCCAGAATATATGACATATTTTCCAGAATATTTGCCTTTTCTAAGTGCTGTGTGGAGGCAGAAAAATGATTGATGACTTCTGTTTACAAAATATGTGTTTGGAAAAAAGTTGTCCATTTTTCCCTACGGTTGTTCATTTGAATCTTGATCTTCATACATTTGGAAATTCTGTTCTTTTTTGTGTGTGTGAAATGATCTTTTATGTCTGGAAACTTAATGTTTTACATATATAGTAAACGTTCTAATTTGGACCTCCCCTGTTTTGACTCCTTGCATACTGAATGAAGGTTAATCCAGAAAAGCGTTTTGTACGCAGATAAATTATTCAAAAGTCAAATAATGGGTAGCTGTTTATTCTTTTATTCCATATCTTTTACTTTATAAAATGGAAATTAGTTATATCTGCACAAATATAACACATACAAAATGAGTTATAAATAATTCTTCATGTTTTTGCCTACTGACTTTTATTACATATACTTAACGTAGTGTTGAAAAAGGACTTAATTTTGATTGAATAAAATGAGTAATGAGTAATGATTTTCTGAATGAAAGTTGTCAATATTACAGTTGGCATCTATGTTGTTGTTAAACACTTACAACTTATTCAATAGATCTTCATACCAAACATCTATGGTATGAATTGTCATTTGTTGGCTAAAATATAAAGTCAGCATGTAACACAACACATTTATAAGAACACAACAGGTGGAGGACAGGGCTGGTTATTTATTTTAATCAAATATGGCAAAATGTGGTACCTTATTTTGGAGTTTGTTTTCATAAATGCCCAACAAGTCAATAAAGTAGGGACAATGTATTCTCTTCATAGAATTTTCATACATGTATATTTAAAATTTTTTTCCACATAACAAAGGGTTCTGAAATCTTCTAACCAAATATATAGAGAATACTGCAAAATCAGATAAGACCAAGAATCTGTCATCTGGCAAGTCTACATTGAACTAATCAGGGTTGATATTTCAAATTCTTATTCTCATTACACAACATACATAAACTTATTAGGGGGTGGGGTGGGGGGGGGGGGGGGGGGGGCGTAGGGTAGGGCTGTACATGATTTGAGCTTTTGACAACATCTTGCTAAAAAAATTTTTATATAAATGAAAATTGACAGTTAACCAAATTTCATTATCATACACACAATATTAGACAAACATCACATTTGTATCAGACAACAGATATTCCTTTTTCCTGTTTTGTGCCTTTCCTAGGAGACAAGAATTTTATGGAAGTGTCTCCCACAGCTTGTTATCCAGTGAAATAAAATTATTTTCAGGTCATAATAAACATTACAATGTCATTAATGCCTAACTGATATTTCCTGATAAATCCTGTACAAGCCAGATGATTTAACAGAAGAAATTGGTTCTTACATTCAGGATACATTATATTTCGTAATAATCTCTGCACATAAAATATTTAATTTTTTTCCCATTTTTGCTGAACTCCACTTTGTCTCAACTTATTTCTTACCCGTCAATATCTTCTTATGATTCAATGATATAAAAGTAAGCAGTCAAAATTCTACATTCAAATATCATTTTTGAAATTGTTGTTGAACAGTGTATAAGAATAAGATATGAGGATACGGTATTGATAGACAAAGTACTCACCAGCGTTCTATCAATAGTATGTACAAAGTAGGCGAATGGTTTCCCTGTCCAAGAGACAGCGCCACTAAGAGGAGACAACTCAGCTACGTGCATTATTGTACCAATGTCTGTAATGCAAGTCAAGAGCTCCAGTATTCAGCTACAACTCTACTGTAACCAAACACTTAACCACAAGCTTCCAGTTTTTTAATTTAATACATCATGCTATCAAAATGTTTTGAAAAAAGGTAAGACTGTTTTTACATATTGTTTATGTTTTGCAAAACAGTTTTTCAGTCTACTGCATAAAAAACTGAAAACTTTTTAGACCAACATACATAGAGAAGATTCTGTTTGCTGCAAATTCTAATTGTCCAAAACAAGATCATAAAAATTCTCAATAAAAATTGGCAATAAACATAATCTTCAAATAACATAACAAAGTGGAACAGAACTGCTCTCAGAAGGGAGGTAACTCCCTACTCACCAGAGTTCTATCTATAGTATGATGATAATAATTGACTGGTTTTCCTGTCCACGACACTCCTCCTCGTAAAGGAGACAGTTCTTCAACATGCATAATTGCTCCAATATCTGTAAAATTACTACTAACTTGTTAATGATGAATACTGACTAGCACTTCTTAATTACCATTTGGACATTCTTTAAGGCAAAAAAGAATAAACATTTCTGCAAATTTGCTAGATATTTGTTCCAATGTATGTATTGACAATTTAAAAGAAAGAAGATATTTATTATTCAATAAAGGCTTTTCCTTTAAAATGGATGTGGATTTATATATATTTCTTCCTAACAAATCCATTTTGATGGCATGTTTCTAGCAATAATTTCTCTTCCTAACAAATCCATTTTGATGGCATAGTACCAACAAGAAATAATTTCTGTTCAGATTTTATTTTCAAAACATGTTGCTCTCGACTAGGTTTATTTTATCACTAGTAGTACTGTTACAAGTGAAGTTTGTTTAGAAATACTTTATACTGTACTAATCCAAATGTAAGAAAACATAATTAATAAAAGAAGTGCTAAACAGTAATAAATAACATGAGAGACTCTTTATAATGTTTCTTTATCTGTAAAGAAAAGATTTTCTTTATTGATTGACATTAAATTTACTGATGATTTGTTAATACTCTAAATAATCGTGCAAACTTTAACTTTACTACATGCTGAGGTTTACAGCACATGTCAAAGCTAATTTCAGAAGTAGGCATTTTATTATGATGAGAACTTTTTCTTCAGGGATCATTTATACTTGGTTGTGCTACATCTTGCGACTACCATAGGATGTCACAGATTTTTGCCAAGATTAAAAGTATAAACAAAACACAACAAAAAGAAACACCCAGTGTAGCCAGTGTAACCACACCCAGTGTAGCCAGTATAACCACACCCAGTGTAGCCAGTGTAACCATCACTTTTGAAGTATGATTGAGCCCTGAAAATGATGAATTTCCTTTATAAGCCTACAGTCCATCAGTTGTTATTTCGTTTACAAATTGAAACTGAAAATCTCCAACACACAGATCCTTTCTTAATCTATTTTTGTAATAAGACTATGCCTGTTACCTTTAAACAAACATTCACACATGGCATTGCCACAGGAGGTGTAATCTTTAATACTACAAAATACCAGTTTCATAAAATGCCTCCATGGGAAGATCCAAAAATTTCAAAATGGCTAACATGTGTATCATGTATGTTTATATGAAACAGAACTAAGAAATGTGAAATTTTTGTTTGTAAAAATATTTATTGATACAGTTAAAAATTAACAATGACACAATACTTTCTCTTTTTTCAATACCCACAACATTTCTAGAGTTCTCTTCAAAGTTAAATTAAACATTAACAGTAAAATTATACTCTAAAGTTGATTGAACTGATTGGAACTTGAAAATGTTGAATATTTTGTACAAGATATTAAACTTGAATGTCATAAATTTGGAAACTCTTAGAGAGATTGGAATTAAGCCACATCATGTTGAATAACTGATTGATTTTCTTTGTTCTGCATTTTGTGTCTGTATACATCTACTAAAACACAATCAGTTTAATTTCTACCATAAATATGTAACTTGAAAAAATGATGGTTTATAATTACAGGTATTTGCAGAATCAAAGAAATACACCTGTGGTACAGCAAAAATGCTGTGAATCCATAAATTATCAGACATTTTCTCAAAAAAATAAATTAGTGATGAGGTGACAACCAAGACACTATTTATCTAGATCAGGTAACATAAGAAACTTTTATTTTTAGTGACAGTGTAATAAGAATCTACAAATTACCTTAATGTGGCTTAAAGAATATCAAACAGACATTAGTATCCAGTATACTTACCACTTAGATTTCTATCTGTTATACGGAAATTCAGGGGACAAAAGGCTTTAGAGGATACAATCTTAGCACCTTCTTTCATGTTGGCAAATCTTAACTTCAGCTATAAAATTATAGAAATTTATTCAATAACTCATTTTTATTCTATTGTAATTAATATTTGTAAAACATCACTGGAAAATAATTAGAAACAGCAGAGCTTTGACTTGTTTCTGCATACAATTCTTTGTTTCATTTAATAAATTGAAATAAAAACTTAATATGACTGAAATCATCATCTTCCATTTAACATTTCATATATAACAGGAAAATTATCATTACTAAGTATTAACTAATAGTAGACTGTTTATATCTCACCTGATGGTCTACTTGTGGTCCAAAGGCAAAGTTGTTTACAAAAATAACACTAAAATATAATAATAAATACCTCAGTAAAAAAAAAACACTAAAAAATCACTTTATTATGACAGAATGCAATGCTGTTCTTGGATCATGTTTCTGAGGTTGATGTGTTCCTCCAAGTTTAAGTGGAGATTTCATCCATTTTGTGATAACTGGACTTTGCTTACAATATTATTATTGAAGCACAAATGGCCTATTGTTATGATTAGTAAGTCTAATTAATTCTGCAGGTGTAAATAAGATAACATTAAATTTATGAATAAGCAGCACACACAAGGTGTGTTTTCAGCACATTGATCAAATGAACTTTCTTCCTGAGGTGTGTTTTCAGCAGCTGTTTTAATATTGATAATGTGCAAATTGGTTTTACAGTTTTTACAAAATAAACATACATGGTATGACAATTCTATTAAATGTCAAATACCTTTGATTGCCATTTTAAGATATGAGATTGTGCAAAAAATAATGTGTACATATGACATAAGAGTAGATGAATACCATATATGGAATTGAAAATTGTTTTTCTGACATCTTAGAGAATGACCCAATGCTGCATTTGATTGATATATAACCTCTTTTACCTTATACTGCATTGTTTATCCTCATGTTAAACATCTTCCATGAAGAAGATGATTCCTCTATCACACTTCAACCTTAATGTGGAATTGTTTACTTTATGACTGTACTCCTTGTGTTAACTTTCATTGGTAAAGGATAAATTGTAAGAAACTACATCTAACTAGAGATCCATCGATCACTCCTCTAACTTATGTGGCATTGTTTATCTTGAGGTTAACTCTTTGTATTTAACTATCTGTTTATCTTGAGGTTAACTCCTTGTGTTTAACTATCTGTTTATCTTGAGGTTAACTCTTTGTGTTTAACTATCTGTTTATCTTGAGGTTAACTCTTTGTGTTTAACTATCTGTTTATCTTGAGGTTAACTCCTTGTGTTTAACTATCTGTTTATCTTGAGGTTAACTCCTTGTGTTTAACTATCTTAGTATAAATGGTAAACAAACAACATGATTCATCTCCTCTATACTTACGTTGCATTGTTTATCTTCTCTTTGACATCTTCATCCAGGAAATCCCCCTTTTCAATCAAATAGTCGCTATATGTCTTCCCATACCACTTCATCCACTTGATATATTCCTTTTCCATTGTCTGTTTAAATCCATAATAACAATGTATATATAAACTTCAACATTTCAGATCCTAATTTATTATGAGCAATCATTCCAATAATGTACATACAATTGGTCTCAGTTGTTAAGAACATTGTATATAATATATTTGAAATTTTCTTAAAAGACTATCATTATACAGCACAAATTAATATTGTGTCACAAAATCTATAATTTGGGTCAAATAAGTTGTTGAACGGTACTACTCCTTTGATAACTTTGGTATTCTGTTCAGTTTATGTCCCAAGATCATTTGTGAAGTTCTTCATAAAAATGTCATTGTTTCTGTAAATAATAGTTTCAATTTATAGTTAAAAACTCAGTATGACAATATCGATAAATTATAGACTGTGGTGACATAAATGTATTCTGACTGAAATCATACCACTGCATATTTAGCTGGGAATTCTGCCTTCTCAATTCCATAGCACATTTTACATGGAGTGGAGGCTGCAACCTGTAATACTACTTGTCCAACACCTACAATAAAATAAAAAAGGTTAGAACTTACTACACTTAGGTGCTTTGTAAGCCCAGGTATAATATGATGACAGCATGATGACTTGAGAACAGTTGAACATATGAAGATTAATGTTAGTGTGGGTTATATGATGAACACCAAAATGTGCTAGGTACATTAATATGATGGACAAAGTCATGTACTTAACAAAGTAATATGAGGGCCACTGTTATCAATCACTAAATTCACCAAAAAACCCAATTGATTTCACATGTGGATTGGGAAAGGTACAAATAAGAAAAAAAATTACAATAGAATTATTGCTCTTGAACCAAATATAATAAATAATGTTTCACAACTTGTTTTATTACACTGAAAGTTGTGGTTCTTGGGAGCATGTGGCTCATTAAGTTGGCTTAGTCATGTAGATTACACAGAAAAAACCAATAAATCAGAATAGAAATAGATAAATTACATTACATTCAACTATAAGAAATTCCACATTTGGTTCCTCACCAGTCAAATACAGGCCAAAATCTTATGAACAAAGGCTCTTAAAACAAAAGACCCAAGTTACCCAATATATTTAATAGTACATTGCAAACTAGAGACTCACCACTTCCCAAGTCAATGAAATAATCATCTTCTGTAAAGTTGACAGATTTGATCATCTGTTCCACAAGTTCATACGATGTTTCTCCATACACCTACAAATTAAACTATAAATGTTCACACCTAACACAAACAACATTCATTAATTTGGGAAAAATAGATAAATTAACATTTTGCCCAGGACAATACAGATTTGTAACTAATTGTCCAGGTGTCTGTTCACAAAGCATCTGAAACCAATTTACCTACATGCATGTAACTCTTATAATATGCAACAGTACTTGTAATGTTGATTTCAATTGGCTCATGTCGAAATTTTGAATGCATCAAATCCACTTTTGATGCCGCAGGAGAAACTGCACATGTGCTGACGTTTATTCCATATTTTAAAATACTAAGATTAAACGAAATTTTATTAATTTGCTTTAGAATGAGTTAACAGTATTATATTTGAAGATTTGTTGGCATCAATTTTGATTTGATAGTCCCAAATATCCGTTCACTGGTTCCGCTAATGTGTCCCCAGCAAACTCAATATGCAACCACCAAATTGTCAATTGATGCCAGCAAATCTTCAAATTATACAATACTGTTAACTCCTAATTAGCCCTCTTTGAATTGGAATTGGTCATCATGGACAACTTTCTATATTGATTGATTGATTGATTGAATGGTGCTTAATGTCCAGTGGCAAATATTTCGTGCATATTCAGGACGAGAGCATATTAATAATGAATGATGATGAATGAACCCTGCTTTGTACTAGACCGACACGCTGAG
>JAULBM010041371.1:0-10781 GCA_032357055.1 Geukensia granosissima | reverse complement strand
AAAAATAATGTAAATAGCCAAACTGACGTCACACCACGTGTTGCCTCATTATCAGATGGAAAATATGCATACTGGGTAAATCAAGGTTAAGCTTGCAAATTAATGCTCTTATCAGACTCCCTGGTGACTTACACACATAATTGTAGTAGCTTCCTTGTATTATAAGATGGAAGGATTAATTAAAAGTAAATTTTTGTAAAGTGTCCAGACTCCTTTAAAAGACGATGATTAAACAACATTTTTACAACAACTTATTATTGGGAAACAAAATCTAAAATTTGGGCCAAATATGGAGATTAACGTACTTACTCCTTTCTGACCTTAAAAATTCTCTTTAAGATAGCAGGTTTTGACACATAACCTCGTAATCTCATTGTTGGAAAACAGAAATATTAATTTCTCATAGTCATCGAAGGTTGAAAAAAGTGCTTCAAGTTTAAGCGCTTCCATAAAAACGGGATCAAATATCAGGTGAAACTCGACTGATCGTCTGTGACAACTATGACAACTATTTCAAATTTGGATTTTTTCTCGAAGCAACGCAACAAAGAACAGAGCCTAAATTTCTCACTTGTATTAATTGACATGTCAAGAGTCATTTTGTAATTTGTGAAGATAATATTTATATCTTATTAAGTTTGAAATTGTTTACATAGCTTTAACTCATATAAACGATCATATCAAATGCCAATTAAAATCTAAATTTAATAGATTTTAAAGACCACTTTGATAACTTGCAAATAAAATAGCTTAAAAGGAAGGAAATAAAGAACTAAGCACATTTAATATTACTATAGAGTTACTATTGGCTGGTGATGGAAGAATGACTTATGATCAAAACATTAAAATATTTTCTTCTGTTCATTCATATATCATAAAAAGAACAAATAGATTTAGTGAACATTACTGAATATAAGATTTTGAAAGCAACCATGTAAGTCTCAGCTCCAGTTTTCTTTCTCTTTTTTTCCAAATCATTTGATTTTCTTTATGCTTTTGGTTTCTTAAATTTGATTTTGTATCCTTTTTTCACACACTATAATTGTAATGAAATATAAATGTTGTGTCGTCATTATGCTATATGTATTATGTTATATATTTGTATGGGAGAGGACTTTAGTAATGTTGTATAACTTATGTCCAATCCCTTTTGCTTCATTATTTAGCAAATAAAATATTTTTAAACTAAAAGGTTAAAATGCACATAAAGCATACCTAAATTCTCCATATATATTCTGCATTGGTAATTTTGCTTTTTTTAAAACCACTAGCTTGATACCTTTGACAGGTTACTTTTTGAAATGTACATCAACATACATATATCTTAATTCTCCATATTTATTCAATATTGGTAATTTTGTATGTATAAACCTATCGAAAACTTAATTTCACATATCTTAAACAATATCCAGCATTTACAAGTATTCAGCGCAAATTCAATATAACTTTAAAACTCACTTGAACTTTAGTTTTTGTTGATAAAATAGCACATATAATCATGAAAAGGTTTTTGTGTTCATATCTTACATCAAATGAAAGAAAACAATCCAAACTTAATCCACACAGTGTATAAGTACACCTTTAAAATATGAAGTTTATTTTTGTTATTTATTTTTTTTTAAAATTATTCTGATACGATGAAAATAATATAAAATTTCATCTGAAACAGTATAGTATTCCTAGACATTATATACATTCTTTTTTTTCTTATAGATGCATGTTTCTGGTTCATATTCAATTTTTTGCCCTCCTAAAATTTAACAAGGGTTTATAATTTTGTGGAGTATTATTGTAAAAATTCATTAGTATTTTTAGAGGAATTCTTTTTATACCAGTTGGGTTGCGCTGTTGTTTTTTTGTGAGTTGACATTTAAATAGTTTATTTAACGAAATTATAAATAAACAAGACAATATATTCAAAATGACACATGCATGAAATAAATCAAATATCAGAAAAAAAGAAAATAGTTCTGACAGTGTTTTGATTAATTAAAAATTTAACAGTCGTGACTTGTCCACGTTCCAACTTATTTTTCTTGTTCTATATATATTATCATGCTGCTTGTTATTACCAAAATGGAAATATAGCTCCTCATCACGATTAACATGTATTGGATCACTTTCTAGTTCATAAGGATCTAACAGTCTACTTTGGGAAAAAGCTTGAAACGCTAAACGTTTACGCTTCCGACTTTCCCTCACTTTGGAATCATTAGTACGTTGCGGGAAAATTGTTTTGTACCTACTGTTTCTTGGTAAATCCTACTGTAACTGTGTAATAAAAAAGGTCTGTTGCAAACAGGAACTGGACAGAGCGCTACCTCCAAAGGCCTTGTTTTTAAATACCCAATTTTCACATGGAAAAGTTTCGATTCAAACTCCCGTCATTAGTACACTATAGACAACCCTAGGAACCTAAATATGAATTCCGTTATATTTTATCTTCAAATGTCATTTCTGAATGCTCAATAACAGCATACGGCTCTTTCCATTTGATATAGAAAAATCACCAACACACAATTATGTATTCATTTCCTAATTTTGTCAATGGTAATGGTCCCAACATATCTATTCCCAATCTGGAGAGCGAGTTAAATCTTGTTTAAAGGGGATTTACCCAAACCACGACAGGTTTCCTCATAAAACATTATTTTCACTCCTTACACCATTGTTAAATTTGATTCTTCATCCCTGCCCTTTGCTTTACATTAGCTATTGTCTCATCCGGTCCGAAGTTTATACTTCGTGAAAATTATGTAAAATAGATTCTCACAATACTTTAGGTGCTTTCTTATCCCCAGTATCAACTTTGTTCCTTCTATCCAATTCTCCGAATTCCACAATTAATTCATTAAATATTGCATTTAGAATTCTAGCATCTGAAAGTAACTTCATAAATTTATGTGGTTTTTCTTCTGTATTTATGTTTCAACTGTAGTAAAGATTTTGAAATTCACTCATCTCTTCTTGCGAAAAGGTTTCCATCCAATTAGATGAATTTCCATCGGGTTTATTTCCCTTTCCATATAAAACTTAAAGTGTGTAAAAAATATTCTCTGGGAACATAGATTTCTTATAATTACCGCTTTGCATATCAATTGTATAAAAAATATTTGGTATTTTGGAGAGTATCAAGTTAATCTGAAGAAACTGGAATACTAAAACGCATCTTTCCAAGTACATTGATTCAATTTGCGATAGTCAACGCAAAAACCTTCTGTCTGATCTTTGTGTGTGAACAAACAAACAGGACACGTCCGTGGACTATCAGTGGGTTCAATTATCTCATCCTTCAACATTGATTTCTTCTTCAACAATTTTCGTCAAAGAGGATTCGTCTTTGGGGGTAATTTATTATCGGTTTTGCATCTCCGGTATCAATTTTATGAACTTTCTATATCGGACCTGGGTGTAGATTGATTTAAACTTACCTTTACAGGTCACTGTAGCCTATCACCTATATACGGCGTACGTTCATGCCTGGATTTATTCCATACATAACTAGCATCGCACGTGATAAGGTTTGTCAGTAACCTACCCATGGTCGGTGGTTCCTTCCGGGTACTTCTGCTTCCTCCACCAGTAAAACTGACCGCCGAGACATGATTGAAATATTGTTGAAAGTGGTGTTAACCAAATCAATCAAACGGACAAACTTTTTGTATTCAAGTTACAACTTAACTGATTTGCATCCTCACTGCAATTTGTACTGTTCCCAATAGGTTCTATGCCATCTTGATATACTGCTTGAAAAAACAAAACAAATTCATGTATCTAAAGTAACGTTATCTTCCCAATATTCATCACTGATATATGATAAACCTTCAACATCAATATAAGCTTTTGACAACAGCAAGCTTCTGCCTTTCAAAAGGTTCCAATATCCAAAAATCGTCGGTGTAAATCCCATTATGAAAACACCTGAATTCAGATGAATAGAAACAGTCTCTGTTATATTAATTCTAGCTCAGTGATTAGTATTTTGCTTTGAGAACTGAATTCTTGTACTACAATTGATTCCTCGGGTATCAAAATATCAACCCCATGATTTGAAAAGAAATCCATTCCTAATACCCCATCTATGCCATCCAAGTTTGAAACAAACAATAGTTGAACAAAATAAATTTTTCCCGGTCTTAATTCCACATCCATTCCCAATCTACTGTCTATAAACACTATTTCGTAGAATGGCTTTTGAAAGTTTCAAATCCTTATCTAAGGAATATTTTACTAATTTTTTGTCAAGAAGTAGATCATAGTGAATCGTCCAATAAAATATTATAATAAAAGTACTCTCCTTACCGGATACTTAGCAGGCACATAAAACTGTTTCAGGTGAGGATTTTTTGTCTTTTAAAATACTTAATTTTAAAATGGAATGAAATAAAAAATTTGTTTATATAATTTGCACTGAGATGAGCAAGAAATTCGGCAGCTACATTTTATTAAGTATTAAATTACTCTATGGGCTTTTTGTCAATCGGCAAACCTCGGGTGACTCCGCTACTCTACCTCAATCCCTCAGATGTAATACGGGATTTGATATGTGTCTACGCGCTACATTAATTCACCGGAAGTCGACCGTGTCACCTATGACTGTATATCCGAATTTAATAAAGTACCAGAAATGGCAACGTTAAATACCTCTACATAGATGACATCTTGCACACAAGCGGCCTTACGTACTACGTTCACAAAATGGCATGTGGCACAAATGAAAATGTAGTTTAAACACAGTAGTCCCCGGGGAGAGGCCACCTGCACGAGAACTCTCGCACTGAGCGAGATGTCTAAATACTCTATCACCTTTGCTCATAGGAAGTTCCAGGACAGAATATGCACTAGATATCTCCGTCCTGAAGGCACTGCTCCTCCAAAAGGGACATCCCTTGTAATTAATGATGAATGAATTCACGACCCGGACGGACGGAGACGTTTAAAACTGCACGTATTACTCCAAGCCGAAACGTCGTACTTTTTTTAGGCCGCTTATGCTTTTTCCCTGAAACGTCACAATCGATGTTTTTAAACCCCGCAGTGAATGAGAGCGTAGGAAAATCGGATGACGGTAAGGGTCGATTGAGAACCCCAGTGAACTTCGACCGTTACTTGTAAGATGCTGACCTTCAATAACACACTTGTGTTGTACTAAAGGGTTATGTCTTTGACTTATTTTTTTGGTGTTTTGTTGGTTCTGTCAAAAAAAAAAAATGCAGCATTTTAACAATGTTGGAAATAAGAACTTACAATAATCAATCTCCATGGTATATCTTCCTTTTGGCAGTCCATTTACAAATGTGCCATTGTGGTAAATCCTTCTGTGTAACTTCCTGAAGTTAGGCAGAGCTGCAGTTCTCATCCAGACAATTAAATCTTCATTTTCATAGCCATTGTTACCACTATTGCCTGGGTCAAGGTCAAGAACTGTTTTGGTGTTCCAATTTGGTGGGTTGGTAAACCCATTAAAACCTGAAATCAATCATTATTGATGTATTTAAGGTATTTGAACCATAATAAATGGCAGTCAAAAATTTCTTGTTTTTTTTAATTAAAGGCTACATAAAAATCAAGTAAGCATAAAATAATACTGCTCTTACCTGAATATTATTAAAAATGTACATGTACAGAACATTAAACACAAATCAAGATTTCTTTCATCAATTCTAAAACATTATATTGCTTCTGAATAGAAAAAAATATCTCGACATCTAGCAAGGAATTCCGCTCAAACCAGTGCTAGGAGCCATCTTGAAAATAAGTGAGGTGCGAGTTTTTTTTCCGTGTTGAAGGCCTCACTGTGACTTAGAGATGAAGAACAGCAATCAAAGTGCTGTTCCTTTGCTTTGAATTTTCTTGTACATATGAAATTTTTATGTCATGAATATTTACTCCATATCCCCCCTTTTCTACTGTAAACCTGTCGTAATTATTTTTTAAAGATACGTAAGATTAATTGTATTTTCCAAAGTTTTCCAATCTTTAACAATGTTATAAAGATTGGTTCTTCTAGCAAATCTGGGTATTTGATTAATCATGTGGTTTATTTATTATGGACTGAGAACCTTAAGTTAATATTAGGTTTGTTGTCGCAAAGATATGACTGGAATATTGCTGATGAGGCGTTAAACACCAATTGATCAATAAATGAAATCAATCCAATTGAAACCACATCATGGTACTATTTAAGATTCATATCCACACCAAACTTAACAAATATGGGATTTTTTTTTTAACATAAATTATTATCTATCCTTCATTTCATGGATGGGATTTGCTAGGGAAATGCCCTTCCTGCTAGAAAGCTTATAAGGATATTTTGCCATTTTCTAATTCATTAAGAGGCATAACTCATACAAAATAAATAACCATGACTTATCACTGTACTGCCCTGAGAACTGACTGAGTTTCAGATACTGTTAAAGTATTATTGAAATCAGATGAAAAATAAATTTGCCAGTGTGGGAAAAATTTTAGCATCAAATTCACATCAAAATATTTACATGTGAAAATGACACGAAAAATTTTGCATAGATTTCATGTGTATTTTTCATGTCAACATGTAATTCATGCAAAAATTATACTAAAACTTTATGCCTGAAATTCATGCTTGGCACATTTGGCTGTGTATCATTGAGCTATCACTGTTGCTTGTTGTTATGACAACAATGATTACTCCTCCAGATTCCTCTCTTACAAGTAAAAGTTCTCCAAACCAGTGTCCTTATGCTCTGTAATCTTTCATGCAGTTACATGTATCAAGGGGCAATTGTTGCCGACCACACAAGTTTACATGTAATTTAATTTGAACTCACTGCTTGGGTTGTTAAATTTTTCCTTTTTATCTGATACCCATGCTATTCCAGTATTCAACAATCCCACTGATTCACTTCCAAACTTCAATGCAAAGGAATCTGAAAAATGAAAAAAACCACTCAATTTAAACATCTGCACTAAACTCTTATCTCTTTATTGTTTGAATTTTATTTCATACAATGATGTATTTTTATTCTTTTAACAGTTAGGATTACAACCATATATGGAAAGAGGTCATGAAGGGTCAAATAGCCATAAAACGCTTAAAATTTGTCTAGGAAAAAATCTGACCATGGAATTTAAGGGGGTAGACCTGGGTTGAGGGAGATAACTCTTGAAAATCAGTGATATGTTTATATCATTTTGTTACATAAACAGTTCTTTAAGCATTCAATTGATACAGATCAAAATTAATCTTTGTTAATAACATGCTTACATTAGATATTTAAAAATGGTTGACATAAACATACCAAAGATTGTCAAGAGTTATGTCCCTTTACATAGGTCTACTCCCTTAAATGTAACTTCACTGGGTAGGGGGCCAAAACTAAAAGCCTCAGTAGAGATAAAGTTTCAAGTAAACAAATATCGAAGCATGTCTTGTTATATAAATATATATATATATGTAATTTTTTGCCACAACTCATCCTGCAATTTAAATTTCCATTTTCCTCAGCCCAGAACAATTTTCCAATTATCCCCTATGTTAATTTTTTGTATTTATAAAATCTGTCTCAAAATGGCATGATTTTAAAGATTAATATCACAATTCAGTGCTATAGCTAGAATATAATTCAACGGTACTTTTAAAATTTAATCTTTTATCTTTTAACTCACAGTTATTAATATTTTGTCATGTCTTGTTATCCGAGATCAGTAGTTGATTGCACTGACAGAATGAATCAAATTCACAAAGTCAAAAAATGAACATTTTAGCTTTAAGGAAAAAAGAAAAGGAATTTGAAAAAATTCACTTGTATTGCCATCTTGAGAAAAACTTCAATTTCACAGAAGCATACAAGGATCAGTTGCACAACATATTATTTCAATTGGCTTAGCAGTCTGGTTAGATTTTGACTCAATTTCCTAGTGGTGCCAGTGTTTAACTATATGAACAAAGTACACTCCTGTGACCATCTTGAACTTTTGATACCAAAAAAAATATGACCATTCTTACAACAAATTGATTTAACTTGCATGATAGTTTCTGACAACTTCTTTTTTATAATTTTTATGGGTTCCAAAGTTTAACTAAGTTTGCCTGTGGCAGTCACCTTGTATTCGAAATTGACATATTAAACATTGATGACAACCCTTTAATGATCATTCTAACACCTAATCACTTCTGTCTATTTTTTAAATTTCAGTCAGGAAATCTGAACAAAATTATTATAGTCCAATTTTTAACTCAAGACTAGTGTGGCAGCCAACTTGAAATTCCAATCAGTTGCTGTGATGTCCGGGCATATACCATAGGTGTTTAGGATACGCCTTGCACAGGTTCTACACGGACAATGAAGAAACCTCTCCAGAAACTCTGGCAAATTCCGATGAACTGCACGGTGCCGAGCATGTAAATGGTGGGCAACCCAACTCAGAAAAACTGACAATCGAGAATCTGGAAGTAATGCCTGAACTCCAAAAAGAATGAAAAAAGAAGCTAAATCGGCGAAACGTAGACAGAGAAAAATAAAATTAAATAGAAAGAGGAAAATCTAGCTATCAAAGAGAGATTACTAGAAGATCTTCTGGCTGAAAGAACATGGTTCAGAACTTACATCTTTGTTGAGTAGGAAGATTTTTGAATTAGAAAAACCCAGCCTACTCATGCGAAAAGAACTAAGCACTACTCCAAAACCTCGAAATAGCAGAAGAAGTTTAAAGTATTATAGATTAAAACAAAAATAAATGCAAGCCATAACAAATTAGCAAAACACTTTATGAGTGAAATTGAAAACAAAAGTTCCCAATTTTTATATTATATTAAAACAAATCAATATACAATTCACCAGGACGGAGAATGAAAGAAAACTTTGGTAAATGCCATCATGACCATTCAAAATGTTCCACATAGCAGCTGGGACAGATCTGAAGTTTGTACATGCAAAAAAACATGTTGAATACAAGTTACAAAACACCACTTTTATCTGGCTACACTGTGTTCTGCAAGAGTGGAAATCAATTCAGCAAAAAAAAAATCCTAGCATGCACCATTGTTGAATGCAAAAGATTAATTACAGTATTGAATTAGAAAGCAGATTTAGTACTTACAAATTAGATTTAGCCTGCTTAGTACTGACAAATTATATTCAGACTGCTTAGTACTAGCAGACAGATTCAAGCTACTCAGTAAGCAGATAAGATTAAAACTATAAAATAAGACTATAATTATTTTTTTCAGACATTTTTGTTTAATACAGTATTGCTTATTAAATGACATCTTATATTTCAGTATAACCGTCCAATACATTTGTTATTCTTTCCAGTCTGAATAAAGTAGTAACATTTTCTGAGGCCCTGTATTGCAAAAACAATTTTTTAAGAGGTCCACACAAAGTTTCTGTCACAACTGGCCATAGGATTAAGTTTCAATTAACCAATGAATAAACCACAGTTGAAAAAAATCACAGACAGATCATGGATTTTTAGATATATTTATGTACTTTTAAAAAACTAGATAAAAACATCATGATAACTATTCTGGAATAGCATCAAGTATTTTTTCTGTAAGTTCACTGATGTCATCTTGTATAAATGTCTTCAACTGAAAAAAAAATACAGAGTTATCGTGAAAATATAGTATAGTATATGTCATTAGTGAACAGAAATATTCACCAGTATTTGTTTTCCTATTCATTATAAATAAAACTGTCTTTTTTTCATTCAAAATAAGGCATCAGGACCATTATAAAATGTGGTAAAATTTTTGTTTTCTTTTTTTTTTAATTCAAACGAAATCATGATTCTTAACGTACTCTGGAAAATGTCATGTTTCTTTGAAACCTGTATTAATTATAAAAATGTCTACTACTTTTCTTCTAGGACATAACCATAGCAGGGAGGGGGTCCCCTCCTTGAAAACCAATAAGCACTGTTAAACTCAAAATTCAGACTGAAGTCTGATAATAAAAGTCTAACATCAGGACTTTCTGAACTGCAAAAACAGTGCCAGGTAATGGTCAGATTGAAGAATTCCCCAGACCCTGGCCATGAAGTCAATGTAACGCCCCTTTGAAAATCTATGGCTACAGGCATGAAGAACATCCAGGTCTTATTCATAATCATATGATTAATAATAGTAGTAATCACTTAAAACTGCATACAAATTATTATCATTGTGTGGATTATTTAACACCACTTGCAAGTCACAATTTTTTCAAAGATTTGGTTGGGAGAAAATTTGAGTTAAAAAACCATAAAAACTTGTTCGTTTGAATGGGGTGTAACGCCATTTTCAACAATATTTCAGTCATATTGCTGGCATCAGTTTTAGTTGTGGAGGATGCTTTAGTACCTGGAGAGAGAACCTCCGACTTTAGGCAGGTAACTGACAATCCTTATCATGTGCAATGCCAGTTAAACTCAACTCATTTTTGTATGGTACAAGGTCAGAGGAGAACTCATGCTGTATAGGTGATAGGCTACAGTGATCTCTACAGTAACATGTCTATATTCCGAAGGTTTTTTAGTCCGAAGCGCCGTTAGTCCGAAGGATCATAGGTCAGAAGGGTCATTGGTCCAAAAAATAGGTTTCATTGGTCCGAAGGTGCAATGGTCCGAAGGTTCATTGGTCCGAATTTTTAGCTAACAAGGTTCAGTAGTCTGATTTAAATATTCTGAGGGTTCATTGGTCCGAACTCACTGGTCCGAAATTTCGCAAGTCCGAAAAACAAATCATTGGTAGAATGTCCTAGTAAACTATTATTATTATAAACATAGAACTGGATACGTTTACAGTGGAACTGTAA
>JAULBM010041370.1:0-20583 GCA_032357055.1 Geukensia granosissima | reverse complement strand
GAAAAGTTTCTACTAATAAGTTTTTGTAAAAGATGAAGTCAAAGTGACATTTTATTTCCCAGGGATTGCTCGCTCCATGAATTTGAGAGAAAAACATTTTCTCAAGCTACTTTCTCTACCGGAAATCGAATATAATTTTCGTAACTGCGCATGCATTCAAAATTAAAAATCGGAACCGGTCACGGAACAAGTCGGACATTTGGTCCGGAAAAAGATCACAGTTTGTCCGTCCGACCAATATTTTACCTGTCAGGACCGTCGGACCGACGGCATTTGGGAAAGACTGTTTGAGGAAAAACTCAAAGATTTGGAGAAAATCTGAATTTGAGATTTTTATGAAACTGAAAGCTGAGCTTATTTGAATGTTCTACCCCACGGGAAATTATATAAAAAATTGACGAATTGAGTTGTTCTACTGTTAGAATTATCCATGGACGTTGGAATTTAAAGATGGCTAACACACCAAACTTCATTTGACAAGAAGTTTCTTGTTCTTGATTCAAGTTTTAGATCAGACAGCTTTATTTTGACACTAGGTTCACTAGGTCTTCATGTCTTTCGGTTTGTATTGCACAATTCATTATTTACAATGGAACTTTGTAACAACATTTTAATTACAAGTTTATATTTTCGAAGGTCATTTACATGTGTAATCTGAAAAACTTAATTTTTGACCAGAAATGGCTATCTGAATATGTGCTAAGGACAGAGATACTTTTATCTTTTTAGTTTGGTTAGTCCAGAACCAGATTTTCCAAAGTTAGGTGAATCTCACCATAGTAAAATACATAAAACTTTAAATTTTGGTGAGTCCCAGAGAGAAATGGTCCTTGACCCATCTAGACGAGATGCATGTAAGGAGAGTCAGATCTGTTCAGATAATTTGGATATCTTTACTCAAAGTAAAACCATAGATCTCTTTGGAGATCGCTTTTTACCGTAGATAGCGTTGAGCGATTTTTTTTGCAGTGGCAACTGATCTCTGTAAAAAGAAATTGATTCAATTCTCTCATGTTGTACTATTCTACAGTTGATGAAATTTATTTGATTTTATGCCTAAGTGATTGATTAAGACAAGTATATAAAGTGGGTGGATATTTAATTTCTGTCAATTTCAGTTAACCTCCATACATTTTGATCTACATACATGTAGTACTAGGTATAAGAATGATAAATTGGATTTTATCTGCAGTGCTTTAACCAAGTATTAGTAAAAAACTTTGCTAGCTCAGGGACCTATAATAGAGAGGGATAGGTAACTTGCAAAGTTTCGCTGAAATCTCGAGAAGCATGAGAATAGATCCACATTTAAAAAGGATTTTAAATTTATATTTTTTAATAGTTGCTCATCAAATCCTATTGAAATTTGTTCTATACATCAAAAATATATTATAAAACAATGATAAATAATCTAATGCTCAAAAAGTTTTTAAGGGTTACAAAGTTGCATATCAAATCCTCAATTTCCCTTCCATGTTATCTCCATTTCATTTGTCTGTATGTTTTAAATTGATCAAAATACTATTTCTAGGTAAAAATTTATAATGAATTTAATATTGGAAATTGTACATATCTTAAAATAATGAGATTATGTTTATAAAATGATATTTTGACTGATACCTTGTTTTTAAGCTTACAAGTTTTGAGTCTCTACATATGACAAGATTTTACAAAGACTGTTAAAGAGTTACACTCTGTTATATATGTCCCTGCTGGATAAGAGTTACACTCTGTTATATATGTCCCTGCTGGATGGAGAAAAAACTTTTGGCTGTCACTTGTTTCTGGTGTTTTTTTTTGTTTTGTCAGAGAAATATCTAAGAAATTTTTGTGGTTTAAACAAAGAAGTCTTAAGGTTTTTATAAAACACATGAGAAATGTGGGAAAAACTTGAGAGATAAAAGGAAATTTGGTAAACTCCTTGTGCTCCCAAAGTAATTTTGGAGGTTGAGTTTGATTGTGATAAAAATTAAATGGATTTGGTGTCAATATATTTGTAAACCATACCTTAAGTATATGAAAGAATCAAGTTTGTGTCATTAAAATTGCTAAACTATCTTATTTTAAATAAAAGTTCCAGTGTTCTTGAAAATCGACGGACCTGTCAGTCCTGACCGACAAAAATGACCACGGACCGACAGATGACGGCATATTGTCGGTCCCGTTGTCCGATAAAAAGTTCGTGGCGGTACATTTGTATTTTGTAGTATTTTTCGGTTATTAGATTAATTTTATACTGGGTTACGGAAAATAGTTCCGTTGTCCATTTAATGTCCGTATTATTAGTTTTTGCTGAACCAGTTGAAATAAAAATGTCAGTGCCCATTTATGGGACTGATAAGTTTTTAGTGGGACTGACAAATTTTTTCTTCTATCAGTTCTGATGTCTGACAGAGAAAAAAATTTTTCAAGAACTCTGCACTGAGGGTACTCCAATAGTCCCCTCTACTTCGTAGAGGCGAACAAAAAAGAGGTCAATGTCAATATCTGAAGTATGCACTGCAGTTTCTATTCCTAAATGATGCATCATACAACCAATATGGTTGATGTTGAACATGTCAATAAGCTGGAATGGCTTTTAACCATGTTTCCTAAACAAGTTATTAAGGCGTTTAATGTAGACCAAAGTCATCATCATGCATTGCAGTTGTCATCATTAGATGCATCATATGCAGTGAAATTTAGGCATTTTCAAATGCTTTTTTTTTAATGTCAACAGCCTCCATTTACTTTAGAAAGGTAAGCATGGTAAGGATATTGTGTATGGTTAGGGTTAGATTATGTACTAAATTTGGTTAGTGTAATGGTCAGGGTTAAGGTCTGGGTTAGGGCAGGGTTAAAGTTTAGGGAAAGAACAGAATGTGCCATATACATGTAGGGTTTGGTCCCCTAAGTAAATTAAGGCCATGTCAACAATCTGTTCAATAAAACAAAGAAATTAAAGGCACTATATTTTTTAAGAACTTATTTTAAGGCCATGAAATCTAGTAATTGAAGATTAAATGACCAAAAGCAGAATAATAATGTAACTTGTACTTATAACATGTATAATAGGATCAAAATATAGCGGATGAACAGAATGTAAATGCATTTATCATATCTAGAATCAACCTAACCAAGTCATTCGTGCATTATAAAAAGGTCAAAGTCAACATATCTACATGAAGATGCATCATACAAAGGAATATATGCATACAACATAAACCTACATGCCCTATTAATTATAGTCATAATTTTTTATACGTGAACCTTACTACAGGTGGCTAATACTGGTTTTTCAACTGCTTTTTCATGTGGATAAAAAGCAGTTCAAGTTTCAAAATGAAAATGGCCATAGCCGAAAAAAGGTGTAATGTGATATACGTACAAGTCCGTGTTTTTGTGTTGGTATTTATAAGACAAGTGAGCCCAGTCAGCCAGATATTAGCCTCATCAGGAGTGTTAGCTATTAAATCCATTGAATCAAAATCATCACCGAATATAATAGAGAATGCACATTCATCCTGATAAATCCCTGCAATTTCCTTGTTTTTTAATGCTTCTGTTGTCTTTCCTCCCCGGACTTCCTTGATGCTTGCTACACTAACTGCAAAAGAGACAAAAATAATTTCAATGACAGCATAAACAAAAAATATATCTGTGGACTGTTTTTTTTAAAAATTAATTATAACCCATGCAACTAAGGGGCTACAGTGTCTACCTATGAGTATATGTCTGAATGTCCAATGTACTTGGCTGTTATTGTCTTTGCACTTACATGTTTTCAGCAACTATTAACTTTGATGCTTCGCAAGCCCAACATGATACATAGGCTTGGTCAATTTTTTGTTGTCCTATAAAAGTTAAAAGGCCATGACATGCATGAATGGTTGTTAGGATACAATATTTATTTTGTTAAATACTCTTATTGTTGTTCTGGTTATTTAGATTAGTTGATTGCTTGAATTTTGCTTAATGTCCAGTGGCAAATATTTCAGGCATATTCAGAACGAGAGCATATTAATGAATGATGATAAATGAACCCTGCAGTGTACTAAACCAACATCCTGAGCCTGACTTAACATGCCAGCTCCCAACAGTTGGCTGGAAAACATGCCACATTACCAAAGGGTAAAAGTCAGAGAGACTGCATCTTATCACAAGAATCACAGAAAGAATTTACAATCCATTTATAAAAAAGCACCAGTACAGTACTGATGCAAGCCATTGCCTTAACATAAAAGGCAGTATCCTGAGACAAATCCAAGAAATTTTACACCTTCATGTATACTTACATTTATTTTTCAAACTAGAATTAACCATGACTTACAGGATGATAGTGACTGTATTTATTCTGTTAACAATACAATTTACATATTTATAAAGTAACAAAGTTTTGGCAAAGAACACATAATCTTATAAAAATTGCTAATATTACTTTGATGGCTAATAGCATGATGGCTTGGGGATTTCTGTTTATGTGGGAAATAAATATCATCCTGTTATAAACATTTATCATGACTGGCTATTCCCATGGAAATTTACTTGAAGTTATGAAATATTACAAAATAAATCAACTGTCATGTACTAATGTAGATGATTCTTGCTTGTAAGTGTAGTTGTCAGACAAACCTGCAATGTTCACAAGAGTGGACACATAAATGCCTACAAAGTGGGATATGTGGACTAAGACAAAACAAAATGTTGACTTGATCACTGTATAAATGATGTCAACGTCAAATACAAATAGCAGACTGGTAGGTACCCATTAAGATCTAACTACAGACCAATTATGGTGTGTTAAGGTAAAATAATTTTTGACCAATGGACTTGTGAATATTACAAAGTCACTCAACCATGAAAATCATTGATTGTTAGTTGCTTAAGCATATTCAGTACAGAACAAGTTCACTTGTACAAAGTGATATATTTCACTTAACTTCAGATTTTTCAATTTTAATATCATACTGGTATTTTAATGGCAAAAGTGTAGGTCTGTTAACATCTCCTCCTTGTCTCAAATTTATCACATTGGTACAGTTGTTTTTCACTTTATATATAAAACCACAAAACAAAAAGGAAATATACATAAACCAGTGATAAGATAGATCACTACACTTAAAAAAAATTTTTAAGGTCATAAGTTAAACCTATCCAGAAATTCTACTTATATATGTGTTCCAAGTAATGCGAGCTGTCATGTTACACATCAATTAAGATTTTCCTTTCAAAACATCTTGTTATGTTTGTGTAAAGTTTACTATAATTTTTATGTATATACAATAAACATTTTTCAAGTTGATTGTAGTTTTATGAATGTTTGAGGGGAGCCTTACCCTTTGTTTAACAATATTGTGTTGGTCAGTTTACATGTTGATTGTAGTCATATGACTGTTTGATTCGAGCTATATGACTGTTTGATTCTAGCAATATGGCTCTTTAATTGGAGCAACATGACTATTTGATTGGAATGATAGGATTTTTTTAACAATATTGTGGGATCAATTTACGTGCACACCTTGAATGTGGAAGGTCATGTATTCAAACCCTGGTGGGGTCAAATCATAGACATTAAAAAATGGGTTTTTGCTGCTTCTCTGCTTAGCACACAGAATTTAGGAGAAAAGTTTGGTCAACCCAGAGTCAGAATAATGTATGTCTTCCTGTGGACTGTTGCTTTTGTGAGCTCAGATTGTCAGTTTGGTACAATGCAGGATTCATTCATTATCATTCATTTCTATGCTCTTATTCTGCATATGGAAGAAATATTTGCGGCTGGTTGTAAGCAACATTCAATCAATCAATGAGAATACTTGGGAGAACTAAAGACTGGGAATACTTGAGATAACATTTGTGTTGTAAAATTTGTTTGGTACAAAAGTCAGATGAGAACTTGGGCTGTGTAGATGATAGGCTACAATTCACTAGACCACTTGGCCACCCAGGCCCCTAATTATTTGAGAAAATTTACTGGATATTATTAAAAGGAAATAGTTGTACAAAAGGATGGAGACAAGCATGTCTTGCTTCTTGTTAACCCGAATAATTCAAGCTCTTTCCATATGCGATTCTCTCCTGTTAATGGAGCGATCGATAGGGAGTGCAATATAATAACTGAATTATTTGGGTTAGGTTGAAGTTAAAAACATCAAACAATTCATTGAATGGAGACATACTGCTGTATTCTTCTTAAACATTTGTGGCTGGCCATGACTTTTTTGCCTTGGACTTAGGCATACCATATTTGCCACATTGGTGACTATTATAACCTTAACCTTTGGCCCTTAAGCTAAACTTTATTGATTTTTGACATGGCAAGGTCGAGACCACAACTTTGTAACTCAAATGGCCTAAAAGGTCAATTGATCATTTGCCACAACTTGGGGTCCACCATCTGTCCACAATTACAAAAAAATCCACTCAGCCATTTGGACCAAACTTTAATGGAATGGTCCTTGGATGGCCCACAACCAAAATTGTGTCTGGCATCCCTGGTGCCCTTCAAAGATGGCCAGTTACCAAAAATATAAAAAATTGGGGTTGGTATATTTTAAAATTATGTCTGAACCAATTGCAGCTAAAATTTGGTGGAATGGGCCTTTCATGGTCTTCTACAAAAATTGTGACCAGCATCTCTACTAACTGACCAAGATGGCCACCACAGCCCAACTTAGTTTAACTTAGCCCCCTTTTGATGCAAATTCTCTTGTCTGAAACTACTGAGCCAATAGCAACCAAACTTTGGTGGAATTGTCATTACATGGTCGTCAATCAAAATTGTGTCCTGCATTCCCGCCCACCAACCAAGATGGCTGACACAGCCGAACTTAGTTTAGCAAGGGACAAGATGGGAAATTCACTTGAAAATCTTCTGGTGGAATGGTTCTTACATGGTCTTGTACCATAATTGTGTCCAGCATTCCAAAATTTTGTAATCAATTCCTTCCTGGTAAGGGTCAGTGAAGAGTCCCTGTCAGGTGAGTCATATAGGCTTTTGGGAGCCTCTGATTTTATTTTTGGGTATTGTTTTTTCGGCCACAACATTTTGTCTTGATGTAAGGTTTGTGGGTGAATCATTTTAAGGTGATAGGTTACATACATAATACTTTCATCCTATGTGACCTGTATCTTTCAGTTATTTGACAGTTTCTTGTCCGAAACAATTTTTGTTTATTTTGGTGTAGGTCTTCCATATTTGGTGCATCTGAATCATTATGAGTATACGTGTTGCAAAATCCACCCATAGACATAAGCTAAGTAATAATACTTGATACTTGAAAGAAGACTGGATATGACCCTTTCACCAAGAATGGATGTTTTGCATACATTCATGACCCCTATATGACCTTGGGTGAATCATCATGAGAGGATGTGCCACTTTAATTCTTTATCCTTAGGTAAAAAAATTTCAGTTTTTCGACATAGCTTAATGTCCTGCTCTCTTTTTGTCTTTAGAATAAGGGATTTTTTTTGGTGTGAGGGTCAGAAATTTTTTTTTGTGTTTTGATGTTAGCTTGCTTCTTCTGCAAATTTACAATATACTTGTACTCACAATATATGAAGGGGAGACATTTGTGAAGTATCCTAAAACAGACAAGTTCATAAATTTGTGGGATCCACTACCCAGGTCTAGTTATTAAACTTATTTGACCAATATTTTGAAATTTCTGCAAATGTGCTTAAGGACAACAAAATGTTCTCATTGGACTTGACATGAGGCAATTGAAAAACTAGCGTATGTATCTAAAACTACATGATTAACTTTTATCTTAGTTGTAAATGAGGTAAGGACATTTGACCTATAGATGTAGTTTACTGAGACAAGCATGCAAACATGACCCAATCAATGTCAATGACATCCATTAATAAATAGCAGAGTTGACCTGCCATGGTCACTGTATTCAGGACAGAAACTAGAATTGGGTCTGTCAGTGGTGATCACCACTTGTATCCTGAAAACAAGAAAATTAGAATCTGCTATCAGTCCATCAGATTCTTACCTCTTAAAATAAGTATTTTGGATAAAAAGAGGCATCCTGTAGAAGTTAAAATTCTACTGTCACTTGGTGGGTGGCTGTCTCATGGACAATCATGCCACATCTCCTATTTTTATATATCTAACTTACCTTAATTTACATTTTTAACTATGTTTCATTCAATTTTTGTAGACAGGTATTAAAGTTCAGTTATGGTTAAAGCTATTATATCCAGTTGCTGTGCTGATAGATTGTAACGGGTGTGTCACTTTACAGACATTTTATATGTATTACTTGTCTAGGTCAGTTTGATTAGTTATAGTATAGTATGAAGAACTGCAAATACATATTCTTGTATTTAGTTATAGACTTTCACCCAGAATATGACACTTAGGAAACCAGATGAACACTGTATAGCGAGTTATTTCTTGTTGCTATAGTTTTCATGATGTCTTTTCCCACATTTTATATCCATCAGATTTCTGGCCTTGTATGGGGGGGATGGTTTGACATTTGGTGTAAAGCTTGATAATATAATACTGATTTCAGGTCTTCCACACAGCTTTTTCCTATTTGAATTTTAGATAAATAAAGATGGAAACATATGGGGTAATTGTCAGGGAGACTGCACTCCAACCACCAGAAAAACAAAGTAACTTAAATATCTAGAGTTCTCCACAAGGCTTTCAACTAGGGTGGAATACCACTCCTTGTGAAAAGCTCTAGATCACCCCAATTGAAAAATCGTGTATGTGTAAACACTGCTCTTACCTGATTATTAAAAAAAAATTACATGTAACAAGCATTTAACACAAAGACAAACCTATGACCACTATTCCTGACTTGGGACAGGCACATGAGACATGTGGGGTTGGACAAGTTAAGTTGGTACCCAACCCTCCACCAACAAGGACCATCTAAGGATAATTCCAACAAAGTTTGGTTGCAATTGGCTCAGTAGTTTCAGACAAGAAGATTTAAAATATAACACGGTCTTTTCTATTTTTTGTAATGGCAGCCATCTTGGAAGGCAGGCAGGAATGCCAGACATAATTTTGGATGGAGACCACAAAAGAATCATTGCACCAAAGTTTGGTTTAAGTTGGCTGAGCAGTTTCAAAGGAGACAAATTTTTTGATAATTTTAGGGCCTTTTGGCCATGTGAACTAAAATCTTAATAAAATATTAGCCATGAAAAAAATTCAGATTTTTGTTTAATGATAGTTAGTTTGTCATGGAAAAGGATGGACTGTAGTCAAAACTAGACCAAATGAATCACAAACACTTTGATAAAATTATTATTCATGGTGATCTTTTTGACTAACTAAATCCCAAAGGGAACAGATTACAAGACTGATAGTTTCTTCAGTAGAAGTGTGTTATTACAATGAAACCTCTACCTTCAGTTGGTTAAGGATAAACAAACAATCAATATCTTCGTTTAGTAAATATATAGAGGAAGACAAAAAATGTCATGAAATAATTTTTTCTTCAAAATTTCCTTTCCGCAAATTCCACACCCATAAAATTGTCTTTGCCTTTATATCCAGGAAAATTTATACCAGAGAAATATATAAAACCACAGTATTGATGAAGAAGAAGTGAATCCAAGGACAGGTGCAATCATATGTTGGTAGATGGATCACTACTGATTGAGATATCAAACAAACCACAGTATTGATGAAGAGGAAGTGAATCCAAGGACAGGTGCAATCATATGGTGGTAGATGGATCACTACTGATTGAGATATCAAACAAACCAGACAACATTTCATTCATTAAAATGTAATCATAACACTAGAATATATGTAAAGCTATTCCCATTTTAACAATCAGTAACAATGCCTTGTATAATGCTTTTTAAAATGCCTCATTTCTAGAAACCTGAGTTTGAGCTTTAGGGAGATATTTTTAAAATTGTTTCTCTTTTGATAATGTTGCAATGTTCACGTAAAGTAAAGCACAAGGAATATTTGAACAGGTACCTTCAATTAAAAACTCAGACCAGGAACCAGACATAAAAATCATATTTCTTATCAAACTCAGATCTTTGAAATACGCTTTCAAAATTAATCAAAATACATTGGAATACAACGAATGATTGTCAAAAATTAAATACTCTAAACAAAAAACATTGAAAGTATACATTGTAAACTATAATTTAATGATGTTTGTTGCTTGTTTGCTGCTCATATTCGGCACTTTGGTCAGATTTTTGAACTTCTCCAGTTTAATCCATTTCATAATATTGTTTGTACACTATAAAATGGCATTTGGAATTCTTGTTATTGTTGAAAGAACTTACTAAGGCAAAACCTATGTAAAATCAAGAGAGCCTCTTTTCCTGCCAAATTTTCAAATGTTTAAATTTTGAAAACAAGCAAACTGACCCCCAAAAAAATTCTGCTTAATATTTTCTTCAAATGTGAAAGATCTTAAAAGCAATCATAAGGTTTTGAAATTCTTGTTAACTTTAGTATCAGTAGCAAACATCCTTAAAAAATATTTTTGGTAGAGTTTAATCTATCTAAAAAGTATCTTTATCCTATTGGAGACAAATACCACAGCTAATGCCTCAATTTCATTGGTTAATCAGACAGGGAATATGAGCACATATTGCCCTTGAAAGAACAGGTATATGGAATTAGTACAAAATGGCCATCTTATCACTGAAAACTTAATTATTAAAAAAAGAAATTTAGGATATTTTTTAATAACTGATTCCCAAATAAACTAATTATAACTTGCAAAACGCAATTATTTAATTAATCAGCTGCTAAATGTGTTTGCAATGAACACTATATGCAGCTGCTCATATTGTTGGGGAAATATCTTTTACCACTTATTCATAAAATGAAACAGAAGGCTCTCCAACAGAATATACAATGTAATTGTTATTATAGGGGAATACAAGTTCACATTCCCTGTCTTTGGTCTATATCCCCTGATCCTAAATCACATAAATATTCATCTCTATATGGATTTCTGTTAAAATATAATTTTTCAAGAGAACTTTTCATGTTAAAATAAACAATCTTTTGTTTAACTAAAGATCATATAAAACTTTCTTGAAAAAAGGCAATAAAAAATAGCATGATGGCAAAAATGCTTCAAAATACTAGATGAAACGTTGAGAATATTGATTGATATATTTGGGTCAAATGCTGATATATTTGGGTCAAGTTCATTTGCACGTGCTCGCTACGATACAAGTTTTACTGAACTGTTCAACAGGTTTATAATGTGATGGGGAAGGATGATAATTATACAATAAAGGATCTTCAGTAATCTATAGTCTATTATTATACACAGTCAGCTGAGAACTTTCAATATCTGAATAAAGATGGGAAGATCATGATTAACAGATTATAACTTTCATTAAGATCAATTTAACAAAAAATCCACAAATTCATCAAAAATAATGACACAATATTTCAACCTTGATAATTTAAAGTTTAATAATATACAAATTGGTCCCACACTTAGAAATACTTTGAATATGAAAAAAAAACTCTTATATTTTCTTATTCCACTTGACTGTATTGTCATGTGTCCATATGTGATGACTAATGTAAATACTGTGTTATAGTGTTTTCAATATATTTAAGGGAATGACAAAATATGCTGTTAGTTACATTACTTTTCAAATAAATTTCACTGAACTAAAGGTTGAGACAAATCCTGCAGATAATGACCACAGAATCTCTCCTTTTATCATATATTGGTGGAGAAAACATGCAGTCCTTAACGACTGAACTTAAGGCTTATCCTTATTAGATCTTAAATGGTTTAACTTTGAAAAATTGCCACTGAATCTCAAATTTTTCCAGATTTGAGAGGTCAACCAAATCTTGCAGTCATATTGGATGTTCTTCATAGAAATATGAAACTTTGTACTCTGTGAAACTCATGTACTTTTTCAGATTCCAGCTGAAAAGAATAAAATTGTGACCAACAACATGTTTTTTCTCTTTTTTGCTAGCATTAAATGAAAAATATCATTTAGTATAAAAAAAAAAAAAACTGAATGATAACATGACAACACTTAAAATTCAGGACATAACAAAAGATATTACAAATCATTATGCCTTATTATTTGTTCAGATCATATATCAGATTATCAGATTATATTATACAGTTTATAAAAAATATACAATGGTATATATATAGTCAACAACTATCCCTGCAAAATGTTAGTACAATATAGATCATAGTTTAACTTAACGTTATCAGAAATTTTGTTATTATTAGATTCAAACAAAATCTTGAGTAAGTTAAGCTAGTTTATTGAAGATCCTGAGTAAAATTTCTGTTCACACTTGATTTTAGCTACTTTTTTAATATAAAGGTCAATTTCAAGCAGTTATCACAATAAGTCTGGTATGTCGTCTGCGCAGCAGATTTCTACAAATTAACGAACCATGGTTTGTAGCTTCCTTCAGGTTGCTCTGGAAACTGAAATGAATAACAAGAACCATTATTGTTGCATCATTACAAGTTAACTTAATCTATTTGTCAAAAAAATTGTTTTCACTGTTGTCATAATTCATCCAGTTTCTAATACTGCATTCCGATTCAAAATTCATTGCTCCATTTTTGTGCATATTGAAATATAGAAAATAATGTAAAACTGCTTTAGTCATGGTCATACCCGTGAAGATATGATAATATTGAATTAACATGATTTCTTTAATAATTATTATCAGTAATTCTGGTTAAAGATAGGGAAATGTGAATAGATTTGGGGTACAATATCTCTTGCAATGTCACAATTTTATTTCTTATACCAAATTTGATGACCATGAGAAAAAGCGTACTACTTTCTAAGATGTAAATCTTACTCCGTAGAATGGCTTTTAGGAAATTTCAACCCTTTATCTTAGGAATATTTTAATAATTTTTTGTCAAGACGTAGAACCAAATGAGTCATCTAATAAAATATCACAATAAAAGTACTGTCCTCACCAGATACCTTTCAGGCACATAAAAACTATTTTAGGTGGAGAATTTCCCATTGTGATTTTTTGCCTTTTAAAATACTAAATTTTCCAAATGGAATGACATCAACCATTTACTCAAATAATTTGTTGTATTGAGATGAGAAAGAAATTTTGAAACTGGATTCTAAGTTATATTTTACTCTATGGGCATTCTACAGGGATTTTGTAAAATCCCGCCAAGAGAGTTATCTCATCTATTTGCAAAATTTTATTGAGATTTAAAAATTAAAACACCTTTTACTTTGTACAAAAAGGTATTCCATGAAGAGAGGTTTACAGACAGCAATAAATAAAGTAAGGAAGGAATGGACAAATCTGCAACACCAGTAGCTGAAATAAATAGTGGAATAAATCATCCCTGATCTTATAGAAACAGAGGTGCTTCGCAAGCGCAGCATGATACGACTGCAGCATGTTGAAATGTGAAAGGTGAACAAAAGACCCTTTGGGTAAGTGTGAACAGTATTTTGTTGGACACAATAAAATGCTGGACACAGTAATGTGTTGGACACAGTATAGAGCTGGACACAGTGATATAACTGGATAAAAGATCATTTTGACTGGTGTCAATTTGTAAATTTTTTCATAAGGAATCAATAGGAAAAAAACCCATCGTATTAAAGATAAAATTTTTTCATATGATACGAAATGAAATTCCCCTCTTCTCACTACTTTAACCCCTTTTAACTCGAAAACCGTAAAAAATAGAGAAAAACTGTTGACATACTACCGAAAGCTCTCATTGAGAGGAATTACATAAAAAAAAACTATTAAAATCAGATGAAAAATAAAAATTTCTCATCTCCTGCAAAATTGCGTTTTTTAAACCTTTGACCCCTTTATACAAAAATTGGAAAAAGCTACAAAAAATGCTTGAGTAACTTTTGTTGCATTATTTATATGGAATCATTTGGGAAAACCCATCAAAATTGGATCAAAAATTTTTTTCCATAATATACGTAATTGAATTCCCCCTCCCCCAAACACTACTTTGACCCCTTTAAGCGCGAAAACAGTAGGAGATACAGACAATCCATTGACATATTAATGAAAGCTCTCATTGGGAGAAATCAAATGCAAAAAACCCCAGCAAAATCAGATGAAAAATTTTCATCTCCTGCAAAATCACATTTTTTTAACCCTTTGATCCCTTTATACAAAAATCGGAAAAAAGCTACAAAATAATGCTTGAAGTAACTTTGTTGCATTTTTTATGAGGAATCATTTGGAAAAAATTCCATCAAAATCAGATCAAAAATAAAATTTTTCCATGATATACTTAACTGAATTACCCCTCCCCCAAACACTACTTTGACACCTTTTAGCTCTGGAACGGTGCAAGATAGAAAAAATCCATTGACATACAACTGATAGTTCTCATTAAGAGAAATCCAATAAAAAACTATCAAAATCGGATGAAAAATAAAAATTTCTCATCTCCTGCAAAATTGCATTTTTTAACCCTTTGATCCCTTTTATACAAAATCGGATAAAGCTACAAAAAAATGCTTGAAGTAACTTTTGTTGCATTTTTTTAATAAGGAATCATTTGGAAAAAACCCTGTCAAAATCCGATTAAAAATAAAATTTTTCCATATTTAAAAAAAATTGAATTCCCCCTCCCCCCACTACTTTGACCCCATATAGTTCGAAAATGGTACGAGAAACAGAAAATCCATTGACATACTAACGAAAGCTCTAATTGAGAAAAATCAAATGCAAAAAAACCCCATCAAAATCGGATGAAAAATAAAAATTTCTCATCTCCTGCAAAATCGCATTTTTTAACCCTTTGACCACTTTTATACAAAAATCAGAAAAAGCTACAAAAAATGTTTGCAGTAACTTTTGTTGCATTTCTTATGAAGAATCATCTGGAAAAAATCCTGTCAAATTCCGATTAAAAAAAAAATTTTTTGTTATTAAAAGAAATTGAATTCCCCCCACTTTTTTTACCCTTTATAATTCGAAAACGGTACAGATAGGGAAAATCCGTTGACGTACTACCGAAAGTTCTCATTGAGAGGAATCAAATAAAAAAAAAACATCAGAATCCAATGAAAAAATAATGTCTCCTGCAAAATCGCATTTTTTGCGCCCTTTAAAAAAACGGTAAATTTTACAACAACAAAAAATGATTAGAGTAACTTTTTTTGCATTTTTCAAAAGGAAGCATTTGCAAAAAAAAACATCAAAATCAAATGAAATATAAAAAAGTTTCAAAAATTAGGCCTGGCCATTTTTGGACCCCCTATATCTCAGTAGCAGTAATAGAAAGGTCATGACGCTTGTAGCCTATTACAATAATTCATGAGGAATACAATGAAAAAAAAACCCATCAAAATAAAAAACTTACATTTGAAAATTGAAAATTCCCCTTTTGGATCCTCCTGAAAAACGGTCTAAATAAATCCCAACCTGTATTTTTTATAGGGTATCATTGTGTTAAAATTTAAAATGGATCCAAAAAATAGAACTAAAGTTATTGAATGGAAACCTAACTGTCTACGGACACTGACGCCGACATGCCCATAACATGATACGACCACAAAAATTTTGCAGTTGTATAAAAAGGAGATGTGGCAAAATTGCCACGAGACAGCCATCCACCAAATGACAGTCAAATTTTAACTTCTACAGGTCCCTTTATGGCCTTCAATAATGAACCAGTCCAAACCATAACAGAAGCTGTAAAAGGCCCCAAGAATACAAAATGTGAAAATAACATGACAATCAAAAGTTGATTTGCTTGGTTTGGAATAAAAATATACCGATTGACAGCTTTAGATTTCAAAATTTTTCAATTGTCAGCCGGCCCTCTAAGACAATAGACATGATTGACATATAACCAATGTGATGCTGAAGGGAAAATTGACAACAGATGTTGTTAAAAAGAGGTATGAATTTGAGAATGGTTGAAAAGTTGGAATTAAGTAAGTAACAATATTTTGGAACTAAAATAAAACAGAATTGTAGATTCTCAGCATTACCTGCATGTTTTTGATATGGGAGGTACAGACATATGCTTGGCAAACTTCTTTCCTTCATTTATCAAAGACTTATAGTTATCGATGTTACATTCACATTCGTATTTTGTACCATTGTCACGTAATATGTTAACACCAGTGGAAAATACTATCAATAAAACTTTTCTGTCAGGTTGATAGATTTCTATACGCTCCAAATTTCTGCAAAATAAAGTGGAGATTTTAAAATTATAACAATATAAAGCTTTTTGTCTTAGTACCTACAACATTTACAAAATTTAACAATTTAATCAAAGCTAAGTCACTTGAACTTTATTAACTTGACATCATGGTAAACCATTTTTATATTCCATTCAGTATTTTTTTACATGTTTAAAACCCAAATTATTTGAACACCTTGAATTTGAACATTTTGTTTAATCCAAACTGGGTGTTCAAGCAACTACAATTTCTGACTGTACATTTAAGAAATACAAATTAAAACCAAAGTAAATGTTACAATATCAATCATTCATTTTTGATGGCATTGGGTTAACAGAGCTTATGTACTTGTTGAAAAATGTCTTCAATTTATACGGGTATATAATGCTCAGTATACTAACTCCAGATAATGACTGAGGCTCCTCAATAAGGCAATAATACATAACATATCCAAGATTGATGGTTCTCTACAAGTAAACCGACTTTTTCCACCAATGAAACACACCACCATTATGCAGGTGTTTTACAAGTCTCATATAGTTGTTTAGTTTTATTTAAGAATTGAATGCTTATTTTTGTAGATTCATTTGTGTATAAAAGTGCTGACCCTTGCAGGGGAAAATGTGTGTTGTGCCAAGGCTTTTATAACCCCAAACAACTTTAGAAATAAACATTCAAAATTTATAATTACATTTCTGAAAATAACAAACGAAAACTTACATAATAAAATATTCATGAAAATAATGTCCACAGATTCCTACGCAGTCACCAATTTGAATATCAAAAAAGTACCCACTCTTTGATTTGTTACCTCATTGAGTAATAAAACACCAAACATCAAGTCACATGACTGTCTTTGCACCAATCGAAATGCCAGCACACCAAATGTAATTATCATGTTCTTCAATTTAGTTTAAAAAAAAACAACATATTTTGATTTCATACCTGTTCAAGGCTTGTTTGATAGCGGCAAGTCTTGTTACATATTCAGTTCCATATGATGTTCTATCCCGCTGACTTCTCCATTCAGCTGTAAAAAAGCTAGTTGATTCTGATAAGCAATTATGGACAAACAAATGTCAAGCAAAGGTCAATACAATTACAATAGTTATCCATTTAAAAAGTCAACATCTGTTTTATCATTAATCAAGTCCTGTCAATAAATATTTTTTTAGATGATAACTGAGTGTCAATAAATATAAAAATAGGAGATGTGGCATGATTGTCCATGAGACAGCCACCCACCAAGTGACAGTAGAATTTTAACTTCTAATAAACATTGTTTTAGATAATAATCATAAAAAACTACAACCCCAAAAAGAACCTCGCATTATCTAGTTTTAATGGCCTTTTATCATCAAAAACTTTTATTTCCAGTTGAAGCTTCAAAATATTTTTGGAGTTTCCTGTCACTGTTTGATTGGTATGTGACTTCACTCCATATTTCCAGAAAACTTAAAACACTTCTCCACTGTATATCAAGTTTTTCACTCATATGGTATAAACATTGTATATACAACCAATGGCCATCACCACTTACATGTTATTTTGGACACCTCAGTAATGTCATCCATAGAATCACTCACATCAATACAGTAGATCTGATATCCCTTGCTTCGCCCCTTTTTCACACCAACTTTTTTCTTGTCCTCCGCTTTAGCAGTACCAGTGGCCTCCTCCTCTTCTTTATCAGGAACAATGGTCTCCTCCTCTACTT
Organism: Geukensia granosissima; assembly: GCA_032357055.1. Classification (NCBI taxonomy): domain Eukaryota; kingdom Metazoa; phylum Mollusca; class Bivalvia; order Mytilida; family Mytilidae; genus Geukensia; species Geukensia granosissima. The sequence goes on along the minus strand of JAULBM010041370.1, from coordinate 2,723 downwards.
TATCAGCAACAAACAGGATGTAGTCGTATGTGTCTTTTGTTGGAATTTCTTCTTTATACAAGTTCATGATGATATTTTCTTTACCACAGAATTCACTGAATCAAACAAGTATGAAAATAATTGAAAATATTTCTGATACATTTGGTTATTAAATAATGTTCCATTTTGGCATTTATTATATGACTGGAAACAGTCAATGATCAAAGTTTTATGCTTATATTAAATCATCTTACTGTAAAGTTGTAAAATATAAGCAGTGTATTAATTTTCTCTATCTTCGTGGTTTCAATATTTAAGAAAAAATATGTACACACGAAATGCCAAAATTTATCAGTACATTACATGAAATTAAGAAGTAAACATTATAAATAGACCCCCCTTACAGAAAGTATGCAGTATATTTTCCGCAAACTTGTGGCAATCTGATCAGTATTCCAGAGGCATAGTGCCTGAAGTATGCAGGGTAGAGCCACAAACTGTAAATTCTGGTGCACTTGCGGCTAAAAACTAAATTAGAGCCACAGAAGTTCCAAATGAATGGAAAGTTTTAGATTAGCACCACAACAGTGCCTGAAGATTAAACTAGATAACTCTTGTTTGTCAAAAGTTCGCCATGTCTGATATGGCATAAGAAAATTTGGTCAATGACCTACTTCCCATCCCATGATCTAGAGGCAACCTCGTCTTTCACATTTTCAAATACATTACTTACTGTGTTTTTCAAATATATCAGTTTATGTCTAATTTCTTGAATACCTTTCAAATAAATTTACAAGTTAAATACTTAACAATTATTTTTAATCTAAAAATTGATAAAATACTTAATTTAAACCTATTTCTTGAATTATTATCCCCGGTGTTCCTCCTTAGAATGTTATGTTCTAGCCTCCTATTGGCGGATTTTATGTTTGGGAGATTCAAACAAAGTTGTACACAAAAAATGGCTGGAGAATACTTGAATGTGTTGGAAATGAATTGACAGTGATTAATTCAATAAAATCTATACATGGATAAATGGGCCTGGTCTATGAAATTCAATGGGATGCTAAATTCAAAATTACATGGTAAGTCTTTTTTTATCGCATGATATGAAAATATACAATAATTTTCAAAAGGTATCTTTAACATATCTAAATCCAAAATTTTAAAATCAAAATGAACATTTAAAAAAACAGTAATAATTTAATCATTATAAAAACTATAAATCATCTTTAGGTTATGCCTTCTCATATAATTTGGAAAATATTTTTGAATGAATAATTTAATTTATTGAGATTTTTCTTTCAATATGTTGGACTAAATTGAGATTTATGAAGGGTATACATATAATGCTAAATCCTTTTTGAAGTGTTTTGAATAGTAAAGTTCTCCCTTGTAATTTGCTTCAAATTTGGTATAAATCAAGAACCAATACTCAAAAATGAGCAGCATACATATAGTTGCCAGACTTTTTTGTCCTTTTATAACCATTATTTATAATTATTATAAAATTCATGTGATTTGGAAAAAAAATATTTGTTCATTTGTTATATATCACAACTTGCTTCTATCAATAATCCATCTAGAATATGTTATGCAATAAAATAATCAATAAATGCATGCCAGAAGTGCACCACAGTAAATGCTAGAAGTGAGCTGCCTGCGCGACAGAAGTTTATTGCAGTTTTGTTCCAGAAATGCGCAAGAAAGCTACCAGAATGCAGCCATAATGCTGCCGCAATGTTACCGAAAACTGTGTGCCGGAAAACTAATTTGCACATGAATTCTGATACTCCCGCAAAATTGCAGTAACAGCTTTGCAAACTTGTGGAATATTTACAGCTAGTTTGCAGCAAACATGTGCCAGAGGCATTATATTTTGGTAAGGGGGCCGCAAACAAATACCAAAGAATAAATCTGCTAAAATTGTAATGCGCGGATACTCATATTTTTAGAGTATATGTCAAGACAGAGAACAAAGTTTGAATTGATATTTCTTTACATTGCTTATCAATTAAAAATGTTAAAAAGTTATTTGGAACGTAATACCCGGATTTGCTTAAAGGACCTAATGTAATGACATCTGAAAAGATCTGGAAGCTTCGGAAAATACTGTTAATTTATAGTTGATATTTTGAAAATCTTAACTCATATTGACCTTACTAACTACTTCATTACCTAGGGGCATGTTTTTTGGGTTTTTTTGTATGATACAAAATGGGATGTGATCTCACACCAAATACACTGTAATTGGCTAAATCAACTACATCAGGTTTGTATCTGGAACACGCATCAATTTAAAAGGATTCAATATATAAATAAATTTAAAAGTTATTTTAAAACTCCAATTATCATTTCAAAAAGCAATGTACAAAATGTCTTAATATTTCAGTTAATATGAAAATTTTACACATCAACAAATAATTTTAAAATGGAAAATGAGAGGGACAAAAAAAATAACACGAGGGGAAATTGTAATATATACTATCCTTAACCATGACAATATCTCTGTCAAATATAAAGAAGAATTTCACTCTAAGCAGTGAAGTTTACCTTAGCCTTGGACTTCAATAAATATTATTTTTTTGGAATGGTGAATCATCAAAAATGAATGCAGTATGAACAGAGGCAAAACGTGTCCGTGGGGACACAGATGCCCCCGCTCGTCAAACAGGAAGTAGATAGACGACAGATCTGAAAAGGGGAGACACGGTACAACTCACCATTATAATGCTTCAGACCAA
>JAULBM010041359.1:0-10781 GCA_032357055.1 Geukensia granosissima | reverse complement strand
GCTCTTCTATCACATTTGTAACGAATCTCTGCTCCACCACTGCATTACCTGGCCTACCGACCTGCTCTGCTATCACCTTTGTAACGAATCTCTCCTCCACCACTGCATTACCTGGCCTACCGACCTGCTCTGCTATCACCTTTGATGATCTGGAACGAAATTGTCATTCAAATTCTTCAAGTTCAGCTCATTTTTTTACATTTGTTTCACCTTGACGAAGAACTTAATAATGATGTATTAATATTGTGAATTTTGATGCTGTATCCGTGTACAATGAGTTTGATAAGCTGTACACGTGTACAAGGAGTTTGATATTTAATAGACGTGTACAAGGAGTTTGAAATGCTGTAGACGTGTACAAGGAGCTTGACATGCTCTAGAAGTTTACAAGGACTTTGATATGCTGTAGGCGTGTACATGGAGTGTGATATGCTGTACACATGTACAAGGAATTCGATTTGCTGTCGACGTGTACAATGAGTTTGATATGCTGTAGAAGTGTACAAGGAGTTAGATTGCTGTAGACGTGTACTAGGAGTTTGATATGCTGCAAAAGTGTACAAGGAGTTTGACATGTTGTAGAAGTGTACAAGAAGGATGATATCTTGTACACGTGTACAAGGAGTTTGATATGCTGTACACGGGTACAAGGAGTTTGATATTTAAAAGACGTGTACAATGAGTTTGATATGCTGTAGACGTGTACAAGGAGTTTGATATGCTATAGACGTACAAGGAGCTTGATATGCTCTAGAAGTGTACAAGGACTTTGATATGCTGTAGACGTTTACATGGTGTGTGATATGCTGTACACATGTACAAGGAATTTGATTTGCTTTCGACGTGTACAATGAGTTTGATATGCTGTAATAGAGTACAAGGAGTTAGATTGCTGTAGACGTGTACTAGGAGTTTGATATGCTGTAAAATTGTACAAAGAGTTTGATATGTTGTAGAAGTGTACAAGGAGTTTAATATGTTGTACACGTGTACAAGGAGTTTAAAATGTTGTACACGTGTACAAGAAGTTTGATATGCAATACACGTTAATATGCTGTACAAGTGAACAAGGAGTGTGAAATGTTGTACAAGTGTACAAGGAGTTTGATATGCCGTACATGTGTACAAGGAGTTTGATATGCTGTAAAAATGTAAAAGGAGTTTGATGTGTTGTACACGTGTACAAGGAGTTTGATATACAATACACGTTTACAAGTAGTTTGATATGCTGTACAAAAAAACAAGGAGTGTGTTATGTTGTACACGTGTACAAGGAGTTTGATATGCTGTAGAAGTGTACAAGGAGTTTGATTTGCTGCAGACGTGCGTGTACAAGTTGTTTGATAAGCTGTAGACGTGTACAAGGAGTTTTATAGGCTGTACACGTGTACAAGGAGTTTGATATGCAGTACACGTGTACACGGAGTTTGATATGCTGTACACGTTTACAAGGAGTTTTATATGCTGGAGACGTATACAAGGAGTTTGGTATGTTGTACAAGTGCACAAGGAGTTTGATTTGTTGTACACTTGTACAAGAAGTTGGATATCCTGTAGAAGTGTACAAGGAGTTGATATGTTGTATACGTGTACAAGAAGTTGGATATGCCATAGACGTACAATGAGTTTGATATGCTGTACAAGTGTAAAAGGAGTTTGATATACTGTACACGTGCATAAGGAGTTTGATATGCTGTACATATGAACAAGGAGTTTGCTGTAGAAAGTTACAATTACCGTCGTCGAGAATGTACAAAAAAATGTATTACGATTTTAATACATTGAATCGACCAAAAGTGTCAGAAAATTTTCTTTTATAAATATTCCATTTTCAGCAGAGGGTTTAACGTAACTTATATTGGGCCCAAATGTTGGCGGGCAAAAAATCCTTATATAGCATTATCAATGGACCACTCATCAAAGATGAGTACTTCTGGACAAAGTGTTCAGAAATGACTAACTACAAACACTTATTGATGAAAAGAGGCCTGTTGGAGCCTTATAGCTGGTAAGTCATAATATCATTTATTCTTTTGTATCTACTTCTGATGGTGGCCGGATGCAGCCATTTTGCCTTTTCGCGTTTTCTCTTTTCACTTTAAAAACTCGAAATCGGGAAATTGAGAAAGCGAAATCGAGAAATTGTGAAAGCAACAGCGTGAAAACGCGAAAGCGAAAACACGAAATCGAGAAATGGATTTCGCGTTTTCGCGTTGCCGCTTTCTTAATCTCTCGATTTTGCTTATTCAATTTCTCAATTTCGCTTTCTCAATTTTTCGATTTCCCTATTTTGCGTTTGTAAAGTGAAAGGAGAAAACCCAAAAGAAAACAAAAAGGTGAAATGTGAAAAAGCCACATCTGGCCACCATAATTTCTTTACTTCGGTTTAAGAATTTCCCATGCTTTAAAGAATGTGTTGTTCACTTCATTTTAGTTTGGCATATAGTTTGTTTGTGGCAACAATGAATCTCCGATGATTTATAACATGACTTAGTTAATTCTATAATTACCGATAATTTGTCTAATTATCCTGAAGCAATAATTGACCTCGTTACCTACCTTCTTCATTTTTCGGGGTACGTGTGGATATTATAGCCCGTCATTGATAAAAACAAGTGCCTGTTGAGAATATCCCAAATGAATGAATTTTATAAATTTCTTATATGTTAACTGACATAGAAATGAATATGTATCATTAAGTGATAAAGCAAATAATCATATTTGATTCACTAATCATATGATAAGATAATTTTGGTTTTTTTTAATTGGCTGCTCTGGTGAAGTTTTGTGCTTTGTGAAATCATCATGAATTTGTGAGTCATGTTCGTATCAATTGGACAACGTCACGTACTGACATCGCTCCGCTCATTCCGACAGCCAAGTCATGTAGAATAAATTTAATCATAAGAGAAACAGATTCACAACTCGCGTGAGCTGTAAATTTCGAAAATCGCATTTTTACTATATGAACGTTAATGCTAAAGACATACTTCAATTCTTTGTATCTCGAACAGAATTTTTTGTTAAAATAAGTCATTGGTCTGTTTCAAAAGGAAAGGAGTTGCAACAGATATTTTATTAACTTTTAAAGAATATTCTTCCTTCTATCAATCGTACTTTTTCTTCTTCAGCTTGTTGAGTAGTATTTTGTACTTCTCTGAAAAATTGATAATAATTTATATGAAACATACAAATACACACAATATACAAGCAAATAGAACTAGAGGCTCCTAGGAGCCTGTTATCGCTCACCTGTCTCAAACAGACTTGTATTTAAACTTTATGCAGATATCCTAAGAAACAAACCCCTATGCTCTTCTTTTAGTAACGGCAGCCATGTTTTGCAACGGATCAAAAATCGAAGCAACAACTTTGTGCAGAATACCCTAAGAAACAAGTATACTAAGTTTTTTCTAAATCCAATCAGTAGTTTCTGAGGAGAAGATTTTTAAAACTTTACTTCAAAATTAGCTAAAAACGTCTATACTTTATGTCAGAGTTTGTTGGAAAAGTTATGAAAGAAAAATTGTCTGTCGTATTCTTATAGAATAGCGTTTATTTTGTAGATTGAAAAAAGAGCAAGTAAGTTGCAATAATAACTTTTAGCAATCACGATGCATTTTAAGCAGCGCTGGGATTTAAATATGTTCTCCAACCACGAGAAAAACAGAGGAATTTACCAATCTAGAGGTCTCCACAAGGCCTTCAACAAGGGTGGAATACCACTCCTTGAAAAAAGTGTAAATCGTCCTTAATAAAAAAAAATCGTGTATGCGTAAAATAATACTGCTCTTACCTGAATATTATCAAAAACATACATCTAACAGAACAATAAACACACAGACAAACCTATGACCACAATTCCTGACTTGGAACAGGTACATGAAATATGTGGTTAGGTGAAACTAGTTTACTGAGATCCCAACCCTCAACCAACAAGTTGTCAAAGGAAAAAAATAAAAAAAAGTAAAGCAGTATCTATAAAAATTAAACAGAAAGTCACCCAATCTGACTAAAGAGTACCTTAATTACAATAAATATACTTAACAAAAAACATGTCAAAAGATACATCTCTAATGAGTGCTCGCAGTTACTGAAAACAAGTTCAGGGTGAGAGTCCTTATGATAAAATATCAAACCACCCAACATGAGATGTCATCAAACACAGTAGATCTGACGATTTAATACGAAAGAAGAAATCAAATAAAACAGCAACAGACGAGCTATAAAAAAATAAACAAAAATTCCTCCAATCCGACAAGAGAGTACAAGAGGCGGATCCAGACTTATTTCGTTTTAAAGGGGGCACCCCTGAGTACCCGATTTCAAAATATATACCACATAAAAATACATGTAAAAGAAAATACCTTTCTAATGAATGCTCGCAATTACTGAATTACTGAAAGCAAGCTCAGAATGAGATCAATCAACATGAGTAAAGACAAGATGGATGCAATGCCAAATCTTTTTATATCTGTGTATGTTTATTAATATGTTCATAAACGAAGTAACCTTTAATCAGTAGCGATAGAACAAAAACATAGTAAGTCCAAGATCCAAACATAGTTAAATGTACTCAAATAAAAAAAAATCGAATAAGGAAGCCAAATCCAGCGAAAGGGACAACTACTAGTTGTAATACGTTTCAAATTCTTCCGTTATTTTATATCTCTTTAAAATCCCGTAACATATACTGTTACAGTCCACGTGTCATCCTACTTGGGTATATAATTCTGACTCTAAGCAGATCAGTCTTTCTTCTGACTCCAAAATTCCAAGCTTTTGGTCATTTGGTTTTGTTTTACTAATGTTATTGTTTTTTGTGGATTATGCAGTGTGGATCTCTTGTATGGGTATTTTACTCTCAATTCTGCATGACTAGAGACCATCATTATAAGTGAAATGGTCTTCTGTTCTCAATTCGAGCAAGCTACCACTAGATAACAGAGGCCTTTCACTTTCGAAAAAAAGTAAAAAAAAGTTCAACTATTGCTGAAATAAACAAACAATCATATTGCGTATTTAATTACTCACGGAAAGAGTAATGCATCGAAATTTTTCAAGGAAATATAATTGGGAAAAATCTGCTTCATTCAATACATCTCACATTACTACTTTCAAAGGACAAATGATTCAAATCCAATCTCCAGGTTCAAATAACAACTTTCAAAAAAGCTATACTAACCTGTTGGTAACCTCATTGGACGGATATTGCCGTGACATGATAGTCCCAGAGACAGCCATCCACCAAATGACAGTAGAATTTAAACTTCTACAGGTCCCATTATGGCCTTCAACAATGAACCAGAGTCCATATCGAAATGGAAGCTGTAAAAGGCCCCGAAATACAAATTGTGAAACTATACATAAAACACGACAATCGACCAGATCTAAAGCAAAAATGGTGAACATATAACAATAAATTTCTAATAAAACTACGACAACCACTGGGCTACAGGTTCCTGGCTTGGGACAGGCACATTAGTGTGTGGCGGTGTTAAACCGGTTGGTGAGCGCTCAACCCTCCCCTAACCTGGGACAGTGGTATTACAAAACAACAATAAACAACACACTATAAAAACCGGTTGAAATGGATTTAACACTTGAGATCAATACTAGAAACCAATAACAAATATAATTTTAATTTAATACAAGATAAAACAAAAGTATCGACCTCAAAAGTGTACTCGCAGTTGCTGTCTGCTAGTTAAAAACCCCCCAAACAACCGATCAGGAAACCAAGTTTTTCTCACTGCGGTGTCAGTTTAAACACGTCCAATTGGATTTAGTGTTTAAATATCATTAGAAGTCATATATATATTCTACAATATGGCGTCAAGGCCAAAGTTCAAAGTCCTTAGCAACATCATAAAATCCCTAGCAACCATATATTTTTTATATCTTAAAAAATGTAAAAGATAGCTGATAACATGTAACGTGGAACTGTATACAAGGTTTTACAAAACACATCTTTTCATTTTGGACGAAAAGATCCAAACACTTTTTTCCATTTTTTGTGTTACATCACGATAACGCACAAAATACCTCGGGTAGACCTACATTTGTTCTCTTAACAAATGACCTATATACCAATAGGAAGAGTTGACCGTGAAATAATTTAAAATTCTGTGCACATTTTGGTATGTCCTAATGAATCTATTCAATATATTGTTTTTTCAATATCGGCAACTTAACAATATTATAGATTTCTATAGTCTTGTAAAATAAAAGATACAACTTGACCTAAACTTGCCAGGGTAAGTCCCAGTCAACTACTTAGGAACGCCTACCAATAATACATCGACCAATCAAAATCACTCTTAACAGGGACTTTCCAAGGAACTATAGTATACGTAATATACTTGTCAATCGGTTTCGTTCACTGTTTATACTTTAAATCTTTAAAGATTTAAAGTATAAACAGTGTATAGGCAGGATTTAAAGCCTATTGGCTGCTATCAGATGTTTTTTTTTAAAAATATTGAAATAGGACATCTTAAATCAATATTCATAAGCGATCTAATATTTCCATGCGCTAATCAAATGCGTAGATAGACAGAGATAGAACTTAGATGGTCAAGATCTTCCTCAGAATTTACGATAGGTAAATGAGCGTTATCACTCTCAAAAAAAGGCATCAGTCCATACATGTCCGACACTCATGACAATAGCAGAAAACTGCATTTTTCTATTTGTTGTCAGGTAGAACGACGATGTTGTGCAATTACTGATACAAAAGTTTGCTTATTACAAACCTGTCGTTTGACCAGCGTTTTGAAATTTTGGAATCAACTTACTTAACTCGATTTCGAGAACCATTTAGAATGGAACAGCAGTACCAAATAAAAGGGAATAGCAATATTGTTTCTTATGTAACATTTTAAGCGTCTTTTAATCAAATGAGCTGTATTGGTATACAATACAAGCTTGCAAATAAATACATGTAACTGATACTTTGTTTCAATTACATTGTAACGATACTGAATGTACTTTTTCTCGGAACTACGTCAATAACGTTATGAAACTAATGGCAACGTAAGTTAATCTTTTGAGACGCCGTAACAATGCAAGATAAGTCCACGTCATTTCCATTAAATGCAATATTGTGGTGGTACAACTGTTTGTATCATATCTCGACAGTTGTAAAAAGTCTCATTCAAAGTCGACGCATCACGTCTCGTAGGAAAAAGGTTTTTACAAGTGACTTGACATTATACTTCCAGTTGTACCACCACATTATGCATATTATATATATATTTATTTGATACGGACAACATGCTGGATGTAAATATAAAGAATTTAAACAGCCAGTGATTGTAAAAAAATTTATTTGACACGATAAACTATGATTATTCCAACGGTGTCCTCCATGATTCCGTCGAACGGTGTAATTTCTTTTTGCCAGTTGCCTTCTTGTTCCAGCTTGTCACATAATAGAAAAAATTTATCGACATATTCTGGAGATTCGTACAACGGAGCACGTCTGCATACTATGCAAACTATTCCACCTGAAAATAGTTGCAAAGACGGTCAAAATGTCCATTTTATAAACTTGCACCATTTCATATAAATAAAGAAACAAAACTATGTAAGGCATTAGCGAACTTTTTAGTAAAAGCTTGCATAATTATACTTCTACAGTTTATGACAAAAACTCCTCCTAGGCTTAAATTTCGATTGCAAAATACATGTTTACCGATGCTAAATAAATATGGGGAATTTTTTGTATTATATATGAACATTTTAAGGAATGTCATCAGACAATGTGAAAATAGCAACAGGACCAAAACAAAGGAAATTCGAGATCCAAACATAGTAAAAATACTTCTTAAATACAAGCAAATTGAAACGGGAAGCCAAATGCGACGGTAGGAACAACTACTAAGTACATTACATTTCAAAGCTTTTCCATATTTTCAGTGCATTAGAATTCAAACTTATCAATTTCTGTAATAGAAAAATAGGATATATGATGGAAACCATTTTTGATAAATTTCATGTCAGACAAGTCTGACAACTGGGCTGGTGATTTCATCGGGGTCTTCTGGTCCACCAGCAGAGGCATCGACCCAGTGGTGTCAAAATTGAAGTTTACCCATGTTGAATTAAGATGGTAAATTTGGTATTCTATATGTAAATTTTACAGAGTAATTTATCATCAGTTACATTAAAACCAAAACATTAAAAACAAAAAATCACATATTGTTTATCGTAAACTTATTTACTTAAATTCGAAAACAACTGAAATTATCAAAAGGGATAATTTCTCGTATAGCAGGTAGTATAACTGTTTCCGCTAGATTTGGAATTCTTTTTCAATTTACTTTTCTGCTTTTTTGTATCTCGGTTCCTATGTTTTGGCTCAGCAACCAAGAGGTTACTACTTGAAGTACGTATACAACATAATGAAATGCATATAATAGTGAGAGACCCTTGGTAATATTATGTATTATGAAGACATAATAAAACATAATATAGAGAAAACATGTACGAATGTACCTGGTTTTGTAATCCTAATCATTTCAAGAACAGCATCATAAGGAACATGTCCTACGTTATGTGATCCGACAACTGTAAGTAAATCATAGCTGTCTAAAAAAGAAAATTCCTGAAATGACGAATAGTTCCGTGTGAAGTCCGCAATTAAATGACCAATAGAAATACAAAAGTAACAAAAGAGGATTTGAAGACAGTTGAGGTGTGATTTGAGTGCACAATACTTTGAACAAACAAACGCGGTTTTTTAAACAAAGAACTAGAAGCCTCGATTACAAAACCACTGAAAATTAGGAGAAGAATCAGACATCATTTTATGTTATCAAACATAAACGAAAAACATTGTAAAACATTTGTTCTTTTTGTTTTTGTTTTCGTATTATCTTTTAGTTTTGGGTTTTTTTCTTGTCTCTTTGGATAATGCACTTTTGTTAATGCACTTTTGATCTGTCACATGGTCACTCTACACTGGCCTTAAGTATTTGTGGTATAATTTTGATTTTTAGGGTTCATGTTGATTAATCTTTAGGTTTATGTATAAAAAAGGAGATGTTTTATAAAAGTCCAAGAGACAGCAATCAAAAACATATAAAATTGTAAAGATTTTTATGTTTAGTGTTTTGTTTACTATTATAGATTGGCTATGATTTTGACTTTTCTCCGACTGAACGAGTTTTCTCTGCAATTTTTGTTGTCCTCGAATCCTTGAACTTTTTCGATTGGCAATTTTCAGTTATCAGTTAAATAATAATGGTAAATAAACTATGTAATAAATTATAAATATATTTGTCAGTTTAAAGTAATGTTTTCCAAAACATTTTAAGAAATTAAATAAATACAGACTTAAATTTACCTGGATATAAGAATGGTAATTGGTCGGACGTAAACAAATTACAGTAAAGATTCCTGTATATTTTCTTTTTCTCTGCTTCTTTTAACATTCCTTCGGAAGCGTCAAGTCCATCAAATATTCTAAATCCGCATTTGTACATCTAAAGTTTTACAAAAAATATTATGATTGAAAAAAGTTAGAATAAGAATGCTCACTTGGACATAAAATCTCATAAATTGTAATCCTATTCACACATTTTCATATGTCTTAAAATAGTAGACTTATATTAGGTTTTTGAGATGAAGTATGTTTTAAAAACGCATTTATACTGCAATATACTAACCTTGTCTATGCTTCAAATATGCTTAACCCCCGAATTTGCTCATATATGATTTTAGCTAATATAAAGAATGAAAAAAGTCGCCCGCTGCTCGAGAGTGTAAAATTATTGGAAATAATAACCCGTGCAAGGGGTAACGTTCGTATTGGTTTAAAGATGGTTCAATAAACAGGAGACAGATATTGCAGGGAATTGCAGTTGGAAATAAAAATTTTGTAAATGCATGTAGGTATTGGGGGTGCGCAATATGTTGAATTTTTTAAAATGAACATTTAATTTACTGAAAATTTTAAGGGAAACGATTGCATTTAAAGCTATAAAAATTAATTTGAATTTCAGGATACTTTTATCATGACAAAAGAATTTATATCAAAAACTACATTTTGTCTAATGAAACCATGTCTGATTTATAATTCTTGATATGAGATAATAGCTTTCTAAATACTGAATATGTGCAGGCTGTTTTCTGTACTTTAAGTTATATTTTACTTATGGTTGCAAAAGGAAAGATGTTGCTTTTTTATGAAAATTTGCGCCATGATAAAAAAGATTCATGAAATCCAAAATATTTTTATTTATCACTGTAAATGTCCATCCCATTTTGGGTATAATACTTTGTGCCATGTTAAAAAGAATCATGAAATCCAAAATATAAATGTAAATCCCATTTTGAGTATAATACATTTTTCGGGGATAATACCTATTAATGAGAATCTTCCCCAACTTGTTATGTTGCGAAAGCCTTTCATGTTTTTAGAGAATACACGGAAAGGTGTATATGTGACATGTCAACAGAAACAAAAGTTTTGTACCCAAATGAAGTTCGTAAATTTTTGTACGTTAACCGAATGCACATTTCCAAGGGTGCAAAAAAATCGTAATTATGTCACTTCCAGGGACAGAAAGAATGTTTGATACCGGTACATGTATGTCATGTACCCAAAACATTGTATTTTATTACGTTAGGAATATAGAGTTGTTTGCAAATATACCGAAAATTCTATGTATCACACTTGCAAATTATGAACCGGAAATTTTGTCTGACTTAAAAATCCGTCCGATGACGGAAAAATATCCGGACGCCTTTATTTTCGTTTTTCTCCCAAAGTAACC
>JAULBM010041349.1:0-10781 GCA_032357055.1 Geukensia granosissima | reverse complement strand
AAAAAGTATTATTGCAACTTACTTGCACTTTTTTCAATCTACAAAATAAACACTATTTTATAAGAATATGGCAGACATTTTTTCTTCCATTACCTTTTTACCTGTTCCAACAAACTCTGACATAGAGTATAGGAATTCTTTGTATGTAAAGTAAGAATTCCTTCATGACTCAAGCAAACGTCAAACACAACAAGTAAGGCTAATGGTATTAAATTGTTTATTTCATAAACAAATGCTACAGGTAACAGGTGTGAAATTAAACATTGGAACTGCAGTACAAATAAAAATAGCTAATCAAATATAAAATCAATGGACAACTAATTACAGTAGAAATCTGAATAAACTCTATACAAATTGGTAAAACTGTTAACATGTGTAAAACATAAACATAAATAAAGCTCAAATATATATATCTCCCAAGGGTGATTCATACCTCTATTTTTCAATAGATGCAATATATTAGGTGTTAGTTTCCTTTCTAGTAGTTCATAGTTCTTGTCTTCTCAGTTTTTTATATCATTTCTCTCTACTCAACCTAATGAAAGTGTGTTAAAAGTTATCTGTACACAATAAATCCCACGCATAAAAAAGTCTGTTGGTCTTTCGACATTTTTTTGTATATGAATGATGTAAAAGTTCAAACAATAATTTTTGTATTGTTTAAAGTTTTAATGAAATACTACAACAATTACCAAATACTCATAAAAGATTTAATTTGGTAATTCAGGACCACTAACATGGGCATTTCAACAATAATCATGATTGACAATAGTCAGGTTATAACTAATTGATAAAAACATTTTAAATGACAAATAATAATGCTGCACGTCAATTACAATAATGTTTACATTGCAATTCAATACTGATTGAGCATATGATGAAACGAATGATAGTGTGAAAAATAGGTCAAGATTATGGCACCCAGACAATATTTATCAACCCAGAACAATGCACCAATAAAAATGATTAATTACTAGGGCTGTAATAATTCACTGTAATTATATAGGTGAAGTTGGAATTAAAGCTGAAAATGCTGCAACATCCGTTTCCAGTGAACCATTCAAACCAATGATATTCTAGTTGATTTGTTTCCTACATTGATTGGCTTATATAAGCATCCCATTGATCTGTTGATAATTAAAACAGAATTAAAATAATACAAATGTATATTAAATGTTTTTAATAAACATTATCAGGGGACAAATCGTTTTTAAGGGGCATAACTTTTTTTAACTCCCACGCTGAAATACAAGGATTATATTGGGTTGTTCATTTTACAGACCGAACATTGTTGCTCATAGAAGTTATGAGTTCCAAAAATATATTGCTGTAGTTGTGGTCTGAATATGTACATGTAACAATAAAATGCTTTATTCTTGTTAACCTATCCACACAGGCACTGGTGCATCTAGGACAAATGGCAGCCACGAACAACTATAAAGCATCACGGCTTTTATGACCTAATACTACAAGCTACCATAAGGCCACAAATTTAATAAATAAAAACCACTGTACAAATGGTGCAGCTTTTTTGACAATTTCAGGTAACGATTTTCTTGTAACTTCAAGAGGGCCTAGGCTAGGTCATAGTTCATAAAACCAAATATCATTTAAGCCTATCAGATATAGCATAATAATTATCATGATAAAGTTAAATCCCTCTTGTTTTTAGCATTAACATTTTTTTAGTTAGGAGTTGGGTATTCCACTTGTTATTCATTAAATTTTTTTACACACATCTCAAAGTAGTCATCAACTGGTTCATTCATAAATTCTCTTCCAATCAGACAGAATTTTACAGGGGAACGCACAGCTTCTCGTGAACGATTTGTCTGAATGCTCTGTGTCACCGGTTGGTCGTGTTGCAACATTTTCTGTAAGGACCCTATATGTTGTAAGGATCATCTTTGAACAAACTACAAAATTTAAGACTATTTATAATCTTTAAAAAAATTTTTAAGGAGTCATTAAGATTAAAATAACCAAAATGTCTATCTTGATATGAAGACAACAGATTAAGCATAATCTGTAAAGACCTCCAAATCATTTCCTGTTTGAGATACACATGAAAGATTTCAAACAATTATAAATAACCAACCCTTTCTGTTTTAATTTTCTGATGCTTCAGTTGAATAAAACATCCCAGTTTGAGGATTTCCTCAACTTAGTCCTTAACTCAAAACTTGATCGATCTTCAATCAAAACTTGACCAATTAGATGACAGAATTTTCAATATTTGAGGAAAAACTTAAGGATTTGAGAAAAATTTGAATTTGAGATGTTTTATGGAACTGTCACTTATGTACAATTTGCAAACAACCATATGTTTTTCTACACAACAAATATAAAAATTAAACAATAACCTAATTTTGCATAGCTTATTAATTTTTCAGGGATCTGAGCATGCATAAAGATAACTGAAATTTGGAGAACACACAATACACAACAAATGAACACATTGATAACAACATATAATTACATTAAATAATTAACAACAATTAACTTAAAAAGTGATTACAGTTATACCAACAATTATGATTTAAATTGTTTAGTTTTGTTTGATTTGAGTTTATGTCAGTTTTAGCAATATTTCAGCTAATTTTAATTTTGTTTATGAGAGTTAATTTTAAAGACTTTACGCAAACACAACTGTCCTTTGCATTTTTATTTCTTTATATGTGCAGATCAATATCCCTATATTGCATTTTTAAAAATTTTCATAAACTGCTGACATTTCTAATATTAGGTGTCTAATTTCAACAAAATCTGACAACAAAAGATTTTGGACCACTTTTTAAAAGGAAAAATTTAAATGCATTGTGATGGGGAAATAAAATTTTGCCATAAGATTTTGCCTCATGGTCTGTCCTTCTTATAACATATACATTAGAAGCAGTTTTTAATCATATTTTACATTTGAAATAGTTTAACTTTACCGGCTGTAGAAAAATGATAATTAACTGCCATTTATGTAATAAACTATTTCTTCCAATTCATTAAGATTTAAGTTAAATTAAATTTTAAAATGAAATTGTTTACAAACCATTTAAGAAACATCTCAACAACATTGTAACATAATATTGAATGTCACAGTTTCATGGATGAAATCAACTTAAAAATTAAGATTAGAATACAAAAACAGTCTTCATTCAGTAAAAATTGTTATTTACCAGCAAAATATTTCTTACAAGTCACAATTTTATAAGTCCCCAACACTATGGCATTGTGAAACAAGTTTTTGAATAATAAAAAATTTAAATGACAACACAGCAAAGCTTTTATATGACCAGGACCCATCTTCAAACTTCTTTGAGGTATCATGGAGTTAAAGCTGCTGTATAAGTATGATTCAAATTGAATTAGAAACCAATTTGCTGAAGTGCTTACAAGGTCAATTTTGTCAATTTTTCAAGTAATAAAAGGCATAAAGTCTACAAAAATATTAGACCAGGACTCATCTTCAAAGTCCCTGAGGTATCATAAAGTTTAAAGCTACTGTATGAGTATCCAAATCAGATGAAAAGAATTTGCTAGAGAGCTTAAAAAGGGATTTTGTCAATTTTCTAAGTGTTCAAGTGCCATAACTTCAATAAAAATATGCCAAGACTAGTCTTTGATCTTCCTTGAATAATAAATTTGCTGGAGACCTTACAAGGACATTTTGTCAATTTTTCTAAATGAATAGGGGCATAACACCAATAAAAATATTTCATCAGGACTCATCTTAAAAGTCCTTTGAGGTATCATTGAGTTAAAGCTACTATATAAGTGTTTTTCAAATTGGATGAAATTTTTTTGCTAGAGAGCTTTTGTCAATTATCTAAGTGTTAAAGTGGCATAACTTCTATAAAAATATGCCATGACTCATCTTTGCTCTTTCTTGAGGCAACATTGAGTTAAAGCTACTGTATAAATATAATCCAAAGGAGAAGGTTCTATATGGCCTGTTATTGGCCTCATTATTATACAACATGTGAGCTAAGATATATTGCACTTTTTACAAAATGTAATGTTATATTTAGTTGATTCAATAAATATTTTCCCTATCATTTATTCCTATCAGGATGTTGCAGTAGCTCAAACTTGGTCTTAAATCATAAATTTTAACATATTTATTAAAAAATTGCATTATTTTGTTCAGTTTATAGCTCTGACAGCAGTGGCCACATCCATGTTTAGACAAATTTTTTTTTAATATGAAATGTTGATTGTTAGTTACATCATATATGTTAATAAATTAAAAGCAGACATGAAAAGACATAATACTGTATGATATAGATTATACTGAAAATTTCAGAGTTAGGTTCTTTGATGCCATTACAGATGCAAAGGTTTAAAATAATAGTTTTATATGATAATATGACATCAACTGATTTTTATTCTAATACTGCTGTAGCATTTGAGTATTTATATGATGAGATGGCAAGACTCTAAATGAAAAATCAGAGGCTCACCTGATACCAAATAGCTTAAAATTTTTCGAAGAGTCTGAACAGCTATCTTAAATTTCTGATTGTAAAAAAAACAAAACTTTGCCAAGAACAATCCCTGAATTATAAACACATTTAACTGTTTAATTAGCCCAACAGTTTCAGATGGAAGAAAATTTGAACAAATTTATAATAGCATCAAATTTTAAACTTAGTCTGGTTGTGGCAGCCATATTGAAATTTGATTGACAAGAAATTTGACAATTATTCAAATATTTAATTTAAAATAAACATTTTTGTAAAACCTTCCAAGGATTATTTAAAGATCAGACCATTTTAATTGGCTTTAAAGTTTACAATGAAAACAATTTCGAAAGTTTTCCTACAATAAAGTCCAGGTTTCATCTAAGTCTATCTGGCAGCAATCATTAATTTCTGATTAGCACAGGAAACATAATTTTTGTAGAAATCATCCATGGGATGTTCACACAATAAATAATATTACTGTAAAAATATTGGTATTAGCAGAAACATTTTCATACTTATTCCTGGCTTTACATTTTTACGTATAATGGGCAGAGCTCCAGATAAGCTGTGTATTTGTGTTACTACGCAATAAAAATAATTGAAAATCCAATTGAATTATAAATTCATGTGTTAAAAAACAAACCCAATTGAATTATGAATTCATGGTTTCTAAAGGAGGACGCAAATGTTTCCTAAAACAATGCATATTCAACCCTATTTGTTTTATGCCAGATGCATTAAATACCCAAACATTTAAAACAGTCAAGGGTTATCAAGGGAAATGGTACTTTTGTTTTTAAGTTTATACATGTATCTACCTTAGCTAGGTCAAAAGCATTTCAATTGGCTATGGAGTTTTCTGACAACAAGAGCTTTAAAGTTTTAGCCAATCAGAATGATTTATGGGCCATGGTGGTCAGGTTAAACATCCAATGAACAGAAAAAAAAACCTTACTTCATTACTATTGTAGAGTACCACCAAATTAGGAAAGTGTATACAGATGAGATTAAAATGTAACTGTGGTTGGACAGACAACAGACAGTTTGATAAGGGACTGAAAGAAGGACTATGGATGCAAAGTGATAGCAATAGTTTACAACCAGCTGGGTCAGGTGACATTTGTTTTTGAAGATGAAATGAGATTATCCTGAGAATTAGTAATGAAGTATACGACATATTAAGGGCATTTAAACTCAAACTGTTAACAGGAACACATATTTCAATTACAAGCTATGTGCAGGGAAAGCTAATGCATAATAAAATTATTATTATGTTCATAAAATAATTTGCACATACTGAACATAACATTTTTATCTATTTATAAATGACATCAGTATTTAGTGTATGATTCTTACAAAGATTTTTAACATGATTGAGAACAAGAAATAAATATGGTCACATTTAGTTAATTAAAAGTTCTTCATCCATTACTGCACTCTCTCTAAAAGGCAAGTCTCAATTTATTTAAAATTTATTTTTTTCATTTTTTTTAAATTAGAAAACAATATTTATCATCATATCTTTATTTTCCAATTTCCAACACCAGATCAGTAAGCATCTAAAATTAATTCAATAATTTTTATGAATGTTCAGTCATATTTAACCAGATTTTCACAGGACATACTGGGAGCAAAACTCACAAAAGATATGCCTTGGATTATCTGCCCTTGGAATAAGCTGAAATGGAATTTCCTTCCTATGTGAATATCTACACCTTCTGTGTTATGTTCCTGTAAAGTTTCATTGAAATCCATTGAATGGTTTAAGGGTTGATGCCCTTACAAGGTATGTGAAAAGATGGATGGACAGGCAGGCAGGGTGATTCCTATATACCCCCAAACTTTGTTTACGGGTTTTAAAAAAATCAACCAACCAACCCTACCACTTTTGATTGAAGATGGATGAAAATTTGCAGATTAACTTGATGTCTCCTTATATCATTTAACATTTTAGTGTACCTTAAATACCATTTATGTAAAAATAAATAAGCACCCCCTTTTGATAATGAATGACTTGGTCATCAAAATCAACATTTATTTGGTGTGGATGTTTGTTTTTTAAGTTTTAAACTATCAAGCCTTAAATAAACTATAGTATTAGACATGAACATCTGAGTTTTTTAAACTGTTAACCCCTACCCTATCCATTTCAATTCTGAAAACAGGCAAAACACACCATGTTTTTAAACAAAATTTTAAGCAAAAATCTGTTTTATGTCAGTATTTAGAGTATACAATTTGGCAATTTTAATACACCGGTTACTTTATAAATGAAATGATACTCTATTTCAACCCATGTTTGTATTTAAATGTCTCCATCCGTTCCTGGGCCCGTTCTAACACTTCTTGTTTCTCCTCCTCTGTGTATCCTATAAACTGTAACATTGACTGATGCTGTCGTTCTTTTTCTGTTTTAGTCATATAAACACCTTTCTCAAACTGTGCCCATGCCCTCTTTCTGTTGTATTGCTTTACTTTTATTAATGCATAAACAATGGCCTGAAAAATCAAAATCAATTTCATATGATAATTGATTAGCTTTCAAATGTTCTTTCACCTATTACTGATAATTTTAATTAAATTGTTTTCTCTTTAAATAATGAATTTGATAAATTGGTAAGCATGTAATTTTCTGAATGAGTTATTACTTTTAATAAATTAAAAATTGAATGCTTAATTTTGTAGTTTGCTTGGCATAAAAAAAATATTAACTGTAGCACTTTTTGAATAAGTGCAGAAATGCTTCATATTTAAAATGTGTAGTCAGTCAACACAACAAAAGATATCCCCCCAGGTTATCTGCCCTTGGAATGACCTGAGATAAATTTCCTTCCTATTTTCAAATTTACACATTGTGTCATATGTTCATGAAAAGTTTCATTGAAATCCATTAAACAGTTCAGGAGAAGATTTGCTTACAAGGTATGTAAACAGACGGTCACAGACAGGGTGATTCCTATATACCCCAAACTTTGATTGCAGAGGGTTAAAAGGTACCTACTACATCCCTTGTCAGCCTGAGGCACCAATATCATCACCAAGCACTTTTAGCTTGAGGAAAGATATTGGTTGTGGGGATGTGATACAGAAACAGCATTACAATATTATGTTTATCATATAAATAAGAAATTCTTTAACTATATAACAGTTTGTTACGTGATCAATATCATGTTAGGGGCATGATAAAAGCCCGATATAAGTATCAGTCACTGCACTCAAATACAGCAAGCACATATTGTATATGAAAAATATCCTTTATTTATTATACAGCTATAATTTTAATCCAATAAAAATGCTTAATTTTAAATAAGTGACAATATTTTCCACATTGTACAGACTTTCCCTAATTTTTTTGTATTTGAAATCCCAAAAGTCCAAATTTTTTCCATATTGTATGTTACCAAAGGTAGATAATTTTTACAAAATGTCGTGTGCAAGTGATGTGGCAATCATAGTGTCATTCTCTGCTTGGGGAAGATGAAATTCAGAATTTTGTGGTAGCACAAATACCCCAAAACACAAAATTAAAAACCAAAAATGATGTGAAAATAATCAGACGTAGGTGATCAACAACTTTTAAAGTTTAATGAGCTTTTCGCTCAAAATATATATCTCCGACTCTATATTTTCAAGAAAAAGAGTATTAAATTTGGAACCTTTATTTATCGTATTTTAACTTGAAAAAATGGGAGCTGCTTAATAAATAGGTTATTTTACATGTATTTCTACAATACGGATTATATTTTATCCGTCCGTAATGTGTTGAAAATCTGTATTGGATTCAACGCCAAAGGTGTCTTGTACAAAACTGGTTTCAATACAATACATACTAGTACAATATAATCCTGTATTGTACATATACATGTATAATAACCTATTTGTAGTATATGTACAAAGTATATGATAAATCAAGATAAATTGTATCCCCTCTGGTAAAATATATACCGTCAATATTTCCCTAAGGGTCTTGATAAGCATATACCAGTAAAATAAAAACATATCTGTATTTGTAGAAACATAAGTAAGATATATAAAAAATTAATGATAAAAATACCTCTGGTATCCAGACATCTAGGATATATGACATATCAGGTAAATCTTTTTGGGGCAGCTCATACAACCATTTCTTGGTTATTTCTACAATTTCTTCCTCCTAAAATATGAAATTCTATTAGATTAAATAACAAATCAAGCAGTTTTATGTGATAAAGAACAATCACAAATATTTCTAACATTGCTTACATTTAAATATGTACATGTTTAGTGTGGACTACAGTCTCCAAATTCTTCAGTAATGTGTTTTAATTTTTCTAAGTGTATATAGAAGTTAAACTATGGAAAATGGAAAATATTAGCGATTTCCTAATATTAAAGGTAGTACATTCAGAATGAAAACATTATCTACTTATGGTTTCAATAGTTTTGAAAATTCTGTTAATTATTACCTTTCCCAACAACACCCGTTATTGAAATTATAATGATAAATTTCCATTCCAATGATGCAAGGACATAAATATACGTTGACAAAGCTGATGCCTGTCTATACTGAACTTAATATTGAAACTTTTCTATACTGAACCCTGAACAATGCTAAACCTGTCCAACCAAACCCTGAATAAAACTGAAGTTTGTCTCAACTGAATCATGAATAAGGCTGAGGCCCTTGTTGTCCAAACATATGTATGTCAAAATTTAAAAAAAAAACAGAGACACTATACAACTCCCCATGATAATGCTACAGACCAAATATCAAATCAGTCCACCATATGCAAGCCAGGAATTCTTTCACAAAAATTTTACTGGACGTACAGACAAAGGTTAAACTTAATGCCCCCATCGCCTATATCATGGTCATTAAAAATGTTTACTGAGCCTTTGTAAGTTGTTCACTGTCTAAAGATTATTGTTTGCAAAATCAACAAACCTGGTCTTCATTATAGATTGGTCCAAACCCTGCATATTTTAGACTGTTCTTCTCTTTTATTGTACCATGGAAGTATTTCTGATGCAGCTCACTCTTTTTTCTTTCATAAAATATATCCAACAGGTATTTCTGGATTGAAACAAAGGCTGATAATGTAATCCTAATTCAAAACACTTTAATAAAAGCTTTACTAATGATATAAGCTGAATTCTTAAAATCTGATCCCTCCAAATAAAAAGTATAAATATGTAAAAAGATCCTACTGACAATACCAATTTTTTTGTGCTTGAAGTTTAGACTATTTTTTATCAAGATGCAAAAATTGTACAACTTTCGCTATCTTTACAGTTTAATTTTTTTTGTGAAAATGTGTACATGATAAATGCCAAAATTTACCTAGACACTGCACAGAAATTAACAGTTTAGCAAAAAATGAAACCTGTGGACATTGCAAATTGCAATTCACAAATTCTAATACTTTTAAAGTAACACATGTGATGGAGATAATTCATACTGTGCAGGCTTACTTTTTCTTATTAATTATTATCCATTGCATTATTTATTTACTTGAGAATATAGACTTTCCATGTGATAGCACTCACAAGGAAGTAATACACATCATATGCAAATGAGGTTTCAAAACACATTTGAAAAAAAAAGTAAATACACAACACCACAACTAAGAAATCTTTTATCCAGAGACATGTACATTAATTTGAAAGGTTAAAAGGAGTTTAAACAGTACAAACATAGGTCACATTGGTTGTAAAAATTCTATAAATGATACAATGAAGGATTTTGTGCTAAAATGTCATACAGTGGCTGGCTAAAATTTTGGATCCTTGTTTTTAACCCCAAGTTCAAGAAGCAAAATATTGAAATAGCATGATTATGTTACGATTATTATATCTCAGCAGTAGAAAATTTTACCTTCATCTCATCTGATTTTATAAATTCTACCAGTTTTTCTTGTTTAGCTGTCATCTTCATTAACCTGTACAGATATAGTTCAAAAGTTAAGATATAACAAGCTACTTTCCTGTCTATTTGCAATGACATTTTTAAAAATCTGCATAATCAGAATTGTTGTGCATTACTGGTATATGTTCTGTAAACAATTGACTTGGAATATCAATTAAGCTAAAGTATTTTTGTGACTTATAAATTTCTGTACAAAAAAACCTCTTAAACTCTTGTCAAATAATATAATTCATTCATAAACAAGTCAATATGTGTCCAATGGACACTATGCCCCGCCAATGATTAGAAAAGTTATTAAATACAATTAATGCATGTAGTATATTGCTAACTTTAGATATTATTTTTACCAAAGAAAATAGTAAAGAAAAAAATGTATTTTTTTCTGTAGAAATATTAATACCTTATTTTTGAATGATAGC
>JAULBM010041338.1:0-10782 GCA_032357055.1 Geukensia granosissima | reverse complement strand
TTAACTATAACAAAAGTTATCGTGCGGAAACCAACCTGTCTACAGACGCCAACGACGCCGACACCGACGACGACGACGACGACGACGACAACAGCATCATACCATAATACCAGCGCAAATTTTTGCGGTCGTATAAAAAAATATGTTTTTATTAAACATGTAAAAAGGCAGCAACTTTGTTCAAGATATACACTAAAAAAAATGTTTGAATAAGTATTTATACATGTACATTGACATCTCATGCATTGAGCATCCTCGAGAAAGAAATCTCATACCTCCAACATGTACAATTTAACAGAATTTCAGAAGAGGAAAAAAACAAAACATTTCCTTGACGACTAGTAAATAACATTATACTTTACTAACTTAAAGCCAAAGAACCAGTTTTGCTTACAATATTTACCTAGGACATGTATGATGAGAATCAGATGACAAAAACTATGTACACTTTTGCTTGATTCTGCAGCAAAAATGGCATGTATCAATGTGTTTGACCACACAATAAAACCCATACTATTAAACTGCTCTGAACTTCGGGTGTATTTAAGTGGTTTAAACCCCATTCAAACAAACAAACAAATTAATGTTAATAGTCCAAAACTGAGTAAAGTACAATTTCATCAGCTAGATGATTGTTACAAAAACTTTAAAGGCGAAACATTACATGTCAAGTTTTGTAAATTTATCCTTGGTATTAACAAAAAGAGTGTTAATCATGCCTCACTTTCTGAACTTGGCAGACACCCACTACATTACTAAGTTATTAAATCAATGTTAAAATATTGCTACAGATTGGAAAATTTGTCTACAGAATTTCCATTACTTAGGAATGCCTATTTAAGTAGTAAAGGACTTCATTCTACAAAAAAGTCATCTTGGTATTCTACCACCTTAAAATTATGTTCTATATTTATTCTTGGTATGAAAAGTAGTAAAAGTATATTTGGCCAAGAATTAAATCAATCTCTCAAGAAAAAATATAATTCTGATTGGAATTTCAAAAAAAGTGTGTTAAAAGTTGGTAAATTAGATACATATTTGTCATTGAAAACAAAATTCTGTCTTGAAAAATATTTAACTTTACTTAAGTTTATAAATGTGAACACAGAAGGGCCATATGCAGATTACGTGTATCCGCTCACAGGTTACATATTGAGACTGGTAGATATAATAAGATACCAAGGGACAACAGATTATGTAAAAATTGCTCTCTGTATAAGATAGAAGATGAAGTCCATTTTCTTTTGAAATGTCCAAAATATACACCTATGAGGGAAAACTGGCTAAAAGATAAATCAATTCTTAAGTCAGTAATTTCCAACAATTATCTTATAACCAAAAATTGTTCTGGATTTTAAATTGTGAGGAAAAAATTATTTTAAACTCTGTTGGCAATATAGATCGCACAAAAACATCACAATCAAACTTAATTACATTTAAAGATCCATCTAGTACAAATTTTTGGTTTAAATATCTTTGTGATGTTTTTGTGCGATCATATCTATTTTGAACAAAACACTTCCAAAGATTGAGTATTTTTACCGAAAGTGTTAAATTATTGTCAAATTAGTCAAATATACCCTTTAATTTTGTCGCAATGACGAAAAATAAATGAATTATTTAAAGATGATTATTTAACAGCATTTTAACAACTTACTATTGTGTCACAAAATCTAAAATTTTGGCCAAATATGGGGCTTAACATACCGACTCCTTTATGGAGAAAAAGGTCATAAAGACAATATCCTAGGCTTCAAATAGTGTTGACTATTGAAAAAAAAATATCTGGGTGCACAAGAGCGGCGAAAAAGGACAGGATAAAAAAATGTTATAAAAAGACAGGAACCAAAGTTTATTGGTTCTCCCATAAAAATAAACGTATTGTACCCTTATACATGTACTCATTGAAGTACATGTAGTTCTCCTTTTATCACAAACTTCAGATAGTCAGACAATGAGACCAAGGTGCTCTGTCAGTACAAAAGTCCAACAAATTTCACCAACTCTGAGATATAATACATTGTTTTTAAGAAGTTAAAAAACTGTCATAATTGTGACTTGGTCTTTTCAATGCATGTTAGTACGCTATTCTCATGAGCCTTAACATGCTTAAAACTGTTTGAACATTAGATCAAGGACCTGCTATGTCTATCATTATTATTTTTTTACTTTAAATTGGATTTATCATGGGCTGACAGGCACAAAACATCTTTTTAGAGAATTTTTAACAGGGTCTTGATACCATCTATTTTATATTGAACATGTCATGCATGAATGAATGTGCCAAAATCAACTGATATCTAGTGTGAAAATACCTCATGTTAGTGCTAATAATTAAAATTTTTCAAATGTTTTTTTTATCTTTTGTTTTTACAATTTACAGTGTAACCTGCATGTACATGTATGTGATTTATGTACATTATCAGTGTAGTACATGTAATTGAATCCAGTTCTCAATGTCAATTTCTTCAAAATGACCAACTTTGCATGATCTCAAATTTTTTAAGATACAATCATGTGACAGTACAGTGAAAGAAATTAGCAGTAGACCGATGGACAGAGTCTATGTAAATTTGTGTAGGTCTATGTAAAATTTTCAAAATTTTACAAAGAATACTCTAAGCAGTCTATGTAAAATTGAGATAGGTCTACATTGACTTAAAAGTTAGTTTCTAAGACTGCAGTAATAGTTTAAGTATGAGATTAGTGGTAAGTGTTGAAGCATCAAAGGAAAACTCATTGTGACATCATAATTTGATTGAAATAACACTTTCAATGAATTTCCAAATGTTCAAGATTTTGTGAAATTGACTGCAGATTTCTTTACAGAAAAACAAGTTTTTCCTATATTGATTGAAATCTTCACTATTTAATTACCAAAAACTTACAAATAAGGATGCCCAAACCACAGTTAACATGATTAAGATTATACCCTTGTGGAAATTAATTCTCAATTGTCTTTGGGACTGCATGTATTCATTAAAATCAATGAGACAGACTATCATTTGGAAGAGGTCAACTTGAATAATCTGATTAAAGACTAAGGTCATGTAGGTGTGATATACATGTAGTGTAGATTCACATTTTCACAAAATAGAATAAAATGTGCAGTCATGGAGTAGTTGTAAAAAAACTTTGATCACTGACATGACTGAAATAATTTATCAATTGAATAATTTCCCTTGATTTACCAATTGATAACCTTGTACCTATTTAGGTTATTTGCTTGATAACTTATACAAGTTATTAAAGTAAAAGAATATTGAAATCATTTAAATTTTTTTGTTGATGACTTTTTTTAGTTCCACCTCCTTTTCTCAGAAATCAAAGTTGGAGTACTTGAAGAATAAGTACAATGTCATGACTGTGCAATGTACAATGGCAGTGCAGACTTTGTCCATGAAATATTTTCAATATTTTATGTTTTGCATTTACCTTGTAAAAACTGCCTTTAAATATTTTTTAACCTTAGCCACAGGCACTTGTTTCTGGAATTTATTTTACCTAAATAATATTTTGGTCAAAATGTTGGTATACATATATGCACGATACCCGGTAAGTAGTACATTTAGTATTTAAGCAAAAGAATCCAGACACAATTTGATTGATAGATTGATTGGCATTTAATGCCACTTTCAACAATATTTCAGTTACACGAGTTATATTGCAGCGGTCAGTTTTACTGGTGGACGAAGCCAGAGTACCCAGAGAGAACCATTGAACTTTGTCAGGTAACTGGCAAACCTCATTATTACTCATGTTACTTGTGATGCAAGTAAATCAGAACCCGTTTTTGTATGGCACAAACCCAAGCGCAAACTCATGCCATACAGGTGGTCTGTACTTGTAAGTAAGTTTAAATCAACTACCTAGATCACTCTGCCACCCAGGCCACCCAAAAACAAGCCCCTACCTTAAACACTTACAATGGCTTTTACTTAAGAATTCAACAAACTCACCAGCTTGCTCCCTGAGCTCATACAACGAAATCTGTACAACCAATTCTGACATGTACACTTCATATAATTTGCATCTGGTGTATGAAATTGAAAAAAAATTAAAATGCACTTACTTCATACCATTATTTTCTAATAACAATGATCTAAGTGATGCTAAATTCTGATAAACTTGATTGAGATGTTCATAAAGTTCTGTCACAGACCATCGTGTGAGTCCATCCAAACCAGGCAAATCGAATGTCACTTCACGTTTCAGCGTGTCTAGTGTTTCCTGCACAATAGGATCTTCGTTAAATGGTTGTTTACCGTTTGCCAAAACGTTAAACATATTTGTTGGATCTGTTTCATATGTTCTATTGTAATAAATTCCCAGTTGTTCCAAGTCAGTTATGTTGTAATGCCACGAGTGGTCTTACCTAAGTATAACCGCGACTTGGTAAGGTGAATGCTCGTCTCGATGGCCTGGATAGTGAAGAGCGTCTGTATAAGCGTCTGCAATCAATCAAGGCATGGCGAGAAGAGGATGGTGCATTCTGGGAACACCGGAAACTGTCGGTCGGGTCCGACTATTACCGAACATTACTACAATGACGTCTACTTCAGGTCTTTGCTTTATTTTTTTCTTGGCGATCCTATATCGATGTAGTTCGCCAATAAAAAAATAAAATAAAAATCCTTAATAGACGTAATAATTATTTGGACTACGGTACCCCCTATGGAAATAAAATATTTGAGCCTATTACTTTGAGTTCTTTCGGTATTTCGGAATTTCCAGGCCAAATTTTAGGTCATCAGTGTAATCCGAGTCTTTCCTACCTTGTTTGATGTTCTTTCTGGTCTTCTTTTTCTATTCTTTATGAAAAAGGGCATCTTTAAAAGTAACTCCACGTGTTTCCAAAGTTTTGCAACGAAAATTTTTCTTCGATGTAACTTTAGAACATTGATTACTGTTAAAAAATGTCCTTCTTTTAAACGTCTTATAGATTTTGCTTTGAAGAAAATAATAAAAGAGCTGATATGGGAATGAGTGACAAAATATCCGTGTTTGAATATGTGATAATAATTTCGTAGTAGTTATTAAAAGCTTTTTTTCTACTATGACTTACTTTAATAGCGGAAAACTGTAAATTTGAAGAAGTAACTTGGAAATATACATAGATATCGCCGAGGTACTTATAAAAACACAAATAATAGAGACAAGTGACTGTGATAAATATGCTTAAAATAAACAAACATGTAACACCAGAATTTAAAAAAAGAAAAGGAATATATTTTAAGAAATACAGTTTAACAAGGAAAGTATCGAAATGTACACGATTTATCTAGCGGGTGGATGGGGGTGACGGGATGATCTTGCTTTCCTCTTCTGGGCATGTCTACAGCTGACTACTGTTATTTGAACAAATCGCTATACTGTACAGTGTAAACCATTGTCGGTTGTGTAGTTAATATTATATATACATTTTCCGACTTAAAAAATGAAGAATATTTCCATTGTGATCTTTTAAATCGGGCTTTAACCCGTACACTGAAAATATTGGTACTTGCGCTGATTAATGAAGAAGGGGTCTAACTCTATGCAATATAAATGTTTTAACTTTTGGAAAACTATCTCATGTCGTCGCAGGTTGTCATATTTAACTACACACAGAGGCATGGGATTTTCTTATTTTAAAAATAATATTAAAACAAAGTTATCTTTCCGTGAAAATGCCATTAATTAGACATTGCTTCCTGATCGGACTCCAGGCATAGTTGTCATTGGCAAATTCAAGTACACAATGTTAATTATTTTGCATAATTTATATTTTGGAGCATCAAAATCAAAATGGGTTTAAAAACGAAAAACAAGAAGGCATTTGCTGTTGGAACTTTTCCTCCAAATATTGCAACAGTTTAATATTATTGATAATATATTGGGGTTGTTTTGAAACTTTTCGTCCATAAAACTTCAACGGTTTAGTCAGGAATGAATGTAAATGTGTGAATAAGAGCGTTTCTTCCAAAGAATTCTAACAGGTTGTAAATACAATCAATGAGTAATCAGTTGGAACTGTCGTTCATCAAATTACAACAATTTAATTGTAGTATCAGCTAGGTAGGATTCTTTCTATCAAACTTTTGATCCCAGCATCAACTTACAGCATTTTTTAATTTCAGGGAGGACCGACTTTTAATTTTCTTACCACGAACCTACAACCCTTTATAAAACAAGTGATCGAGGAATGAATTGTAATTTTACATCCATAAAATTACAATAGTTTGTTTTATCATATGTTTAGTAGTAAATACAGTAGTTTTGAATATGTGATAAATAGCCTGCTGTTTAATCCATATCGCGCAATTTTGATGCGCACCCTTTATCACACCCCTACTCTTTTTCACATGGCTTCCCTTTATCACATGGCTACTTTTTATCGCACCCCTAACTCCTGTTTAAACATATGATAAAGCGTATAATACATGGCAAAATCCGTATCACGTGCCGTATCACCCTCGACCAATATCAGCCCTTGGGCCTGTATTATTCTCTATATATCACAGAGGAATGTGTTGGAACTTTCCTTTAATCAAATTACAATTGTTTGTAATGTCAGGGATGAATGTGCTGGAAGGTTTGTCCACTCAAAATAACAACATTTTGCAATGTTCGGGAGAAATGTTTTATAAAATGGTAACAGTTCGTTAAACCAGGGTGTTTCCATCCATAAAATAAAAACATTTATATCAGGGAGTAATGAGTTGAAACGTTACAACAGTTTACAGTTACAAATCAGGTAGGAATCTGTTGATATCCTTCTTCAATAAAATTAAAACGGTTTATAAATCAGAAGGGACTGAGTTGAAAATTGCCCTTTCTAAAATTACATCAGTAGGGAGAAATGTGTTGGAACTTCCCTTGTATCGAATTAACAGTTTGTAATATCAGGTCGGAATGAGTTTGAACTTTACTACAATAAAATTAGAACAGTTTGTACTATAAGGGAGGAATTCCTACCATTTAATTACACCAGTTTATAAATTATGAAGGGAATGTTGGAACTTTTCTTCCGTCTAATTACAACAGTTATAGTAATGTCAGAAAAGAAATGCGTTGGATCTTTCCTATACCGCTTGTGAAGCTTGTTACTAACATCGATTAGGAGTTACCACCTGAGTAACACGACGGCGCGTTTGGAAAACCTGAACTCACTTTTGTTATATTCGTGCTTCTATGTTTAAAATAGTGTTTTGTGCGCCAATGTTTGTCTTTCGTTCCATTTTGTTGGCCATGGTCTCGGGGGAGAATAAAACTACAACACCTTATAAAATTGAGGGGTAAAGAGTGATGACTTCAAACTTTTCTTTCTTAGAATTACAAGTTTTTAAATCAGACTTGAAACTTTCTTTCTATAGAATTACAAGTTTGTAAAACAGAGATGAATCAGTTGAAACATTACAAAAGTTTGTATGTCAGAGCGGAATGAGTTGGAACGTTCAATTCATCAAAATGACAACAGTTTATATGTCGAAGGAATGCGTTGAAACGGTCCATTCTTAAAATTAAAATAGTTTTAGAGAGGAATAAGTTGGAACGTTCTATTCATCAAAATGACAACAGTTAATATTGTCGGAGGAATGCGTTGGAACGTTCCATTCTTAAAAGCAAAACAGTTTATATGTCAGAGAGGAATCATTCATATAAAAAAGATTGTCTTTGAGAAGGACATAAAAAAGTATAGATTACAAACATCTAAAAGTTATACTACTTTAATTAAGGCATTCAATAACTGACAAAGGTCCTATTTTAAGCTGAAAACGGACAAAAATGAATAGTAATGACATTCATATGTTACAAAAATCTACGAACTGCGGAAGAATAAGTTGACACCATTTCTACCATAAAATTACACAAATGTAAATAATATCAGTGAGGAGGAATATTTTAAAAGTTATCAGGGAGGAACGTCATGGTTGATTTTTCCAGTCAACAGTTAAAAATCGTTGTCCCGTTGTTTTCCATCTCAACCCTACTTTTGTTATTTTTATAATTGATTTTATTGTTTTGTCTTGAATATCCATGAAATATTTAGCGGCTTGACATTAAGCAATCTTTCCTGTGTACAAAGCCTACGTGTACAGCTCATGAAGACTTCAATCAAACTAGAGCATTTTAAGATGTTTTCTTTTGCAGGTTTGTCCCACGCACAGTGATATTCAATGCCTGCATATAAGACGTCCTAATCCAACACAATAAAATGTTACTAATTTAATCCTATTTAGGAACCTTCACAACAAATTTATTTATTTTGAACAACAATATACTTTCATTTAAATTTACTCTTTATGCCTGGTTGAAAGTGAAGAATTAAACGATTGAGAATTAACGACACGATACTTTAGGACACATAAAATTCATAGGAATGAAACAGTTGTGATTTTCTACTTTGAAAGAATTCAAAAATACAATAAAATCTTAACTATAATGTCTGGATAAAAATAAACAATGCAAATCAATTCTTTATTTTATTTTTTACTATTCCGAAATTGTATCTTTGATCTAATGTCAATTTCTTACGGGTCATTGTACATTTCATTACTTTTGATATCTGAATAAATTTAAATACAAAAATCCATTGTATATTTTATTGCCATCCCAATAGTTCAAATACAACTTTAACGAACAAATAGTGGGCATATGATTTTTCGTTTGTTCAATGCGACTGAAGTTTACTTACTGAAAGGGCACTCAGAAAAAGTAAATATTATTTTTCTAATAAACGGCAAAATCAGAATTTATTTACTTTTAACTACTGTTAAATTTGCATTTAATAAATTTAAATACTAGACTTGACAAAAAGATTATTAATTAAATGGTTTTGAAGTTTATGTGATTAGAAGAATAGAGCTAATCTGAAAAGTGAAAGATTAACTAATGGGAGTATGGATTATTAAACCGAACGTTGACATTAGTATAAAAAAGTGAAATCAGGACTATTGTTTAAAGGAGAATGAGACACATAAGAACAAATAAAAATGTGAAAATGAGAAGTCTTAGAAACTAATAGGTTCAATGATTTGACAACTTATGTTTGTATTTGTCGATTAAATTCCGTACAAGTGTGCAGTTCTGTTCGTGATTAAGTTATTGAATAATATACAAACTTCGCCAAAGTGGTGGTTTAGCTAATTAACGTTGGAGTATAAGTGGACAGTTTCTTAAATATTCATTTGAATGATAACATAGTTATAAACGTGAATGAGGTTCGATTAAACACCATATCAAAATGGAGCGGTGGACTTGGCATTTTAGGAATCTAGAGCATCTGCATGTGGCAGTAAATTCTACCTTAAGGCACATTATGCAGAATGAACGAAGCAAAAAATGGAGTAAAGTAAGTTTGTGTAAAGGGAGTTGTTCTCCAATCTTTCTAATTGATATATATGCTTAACTCGATTTACGAGGTACTTGTATATATAGACTGCATACATGTAGGAGGTTGAGATCAATAATTCACTATGTAGACTGCAAAGGAGGATATAGGACCAAGGTTTCACTCCTGAGAAAGGAGTTGTAAATTTTAAATGTTTTATATTAAATTTAGGCATAAAATTGCTTTGGTTTTGATTTTGAATGTCTTTCTGGCTATTTTGTAGGCAAGGTGTACGATGAAAACCACAATCAGACGTTATATTATATATTTTCGACTTTATCAATATTTAAACTTCAAAATGTGTTTTAAAAAATGACTCTTAGAAACATTTGACATCCCGGTGGTCATGCCTCATTGATCGAAATGAAATTTTTGTTATTAGAAGTAAAAGCTTTTTATCAGAAAAAAATCCGGAAAGCAGTCAGTATTATACAACGGCGGTTTCGGAGACTACACCCACTGACAAAACACGAATCTTAAATATAAAAGTTGATATGTGTTTGATATAAAAGTAAATATAACAATCTCTGCTAAATTTTTCAGAATATTGCCTGATGTATGCCCTAAACTGAGCACTTGAAATAAATTAAATAAAATGACAAAGCTAACATGTAATAAAATTTAAACCCAACTAAATACACATAAGATAACTTGGATTAAATAAAATAAAAATTTCACTTTTATCATTTAACCCTTTATTACTGAAACGTGTTATGTATAATAAATCATAGTTGAAATTTGCGTTATGCAAAACTTTAATAAAATGGAGATTTCATTTTAGAATCAATATTAAAAAGATAAACTTAAAAATAAAAGACAGAGAGTCGACAAAGTCACTCACAGTTTTTCTTAAATAAATAAAATGTTTGATGGCTAAACAAACGAATTATAAGAATATGATATCAAGAATTGAAATACCAAATGCAAAATACATTTAATAAAAAATGAAGCGATATACGCTTGTCCCTGCTGAGAAGGCAGATGATCGAACTCACGACCTTCCTCTCCCAAGGCGAGCACGCTAACCATTTCACCACTTATGCGGTCTTCGACCACATTTATAAGATTATTGGAATACTCCCATAAACACACCCTGCATTCGAGTATTTTGAACGCTGAGCCGCGAAAATTTACAGCGAGAAGGTTACGCGATATTCTCATTATATTGTGCACGTAGGTTCAAGTGATTTATGTAAGTTTGTTCAGTAGTCATATTTCTAATATTCTATGTTATTTTTATACCCACACTTAGCTAAAATCCTACAGATTTTAACCCTTTTCGCAGGATTTGGCATAATAGACATGATTGTACTCCAACACACAGGCACTCGACGAGCGGACCCCCCCCCCCTTTTCTGTGTGTGTTCCAAACTCCTACCTATCAATATTAGTCAAAATTTGTTTAAATA
>JAULBM010041327.1:0-10782 GCA_032357055.1 Geukensia granosissima | reverse complement strand
CGGACGGACGGACGGACGGACGACGGACGCAAAGTGATGAGAAAAGCTCACATGGCCTTTTAGGCCAGGTGAGCTAATAACAAAACTGTCCCTGCCTTGCAGAATTGGACGAAGGAATAGGTTGCCTTTTTTTGCTAATCATACAATAACTTTAACATCACATTTTCAATATAGAAAGTTCAAAAGACTAGCAAATTCTTTTCAAAACATTTTTATCTTAGTATCTTTCGAGACCTCTTCAATATTACTTACTCTACACAATACAAATCTAATTTTACAATAAAAATACCAAAAATCTAATACTATGTGCTTTGAGCAATAACATATAAAAACAACAGAAAAAATAAAGTATATATGATTTGGCAATGGCCACTGCCAGTTTAGATTGGTCAAAGGGAGATAACTTTGTATTTATGTGATACCATTTTTAACTGCAGTCTACCTATTCCAAAATGTTTGTCAAATTTCTCTTGACCCATCAAAAATAATTTCTTGATATTAGCTGTGTTAAAAATTTTGTAATACTGTAATTAACATTCAATAAAACAATTCCTAAAGCAAATGTGTAAAAGTCTTTCAATGTCTTAATCTCCAACAATAACGGTTTTTACCGAGCTAACACAGTTTTATCGTCATTCATCACTTCAACCTTCAAATGCAATTCAACCTTAAAATATATTGATACCAATATACAAAACTTCAATATAAAGCACTATTCTAATATATTATCTCGTAGCTTTTACATGTTTCTATATTTCAATCGAAAAAAGTCTTCAATCGTGTAGCCTTGTTGGGGAACACGGACCCTGTCTTCCGGTTTGATCAATATTGTTGGATACGAGAAGTAGAAGCCCCTGTATGTGACATTGTGTGGGAAAGAGATCTCATACTCTCGGCTAACTTCTCAAACTCCTCCCATTTCTGACTTTGTATGCTGGATTCCATCATGTTCATTCTTTCAGCGTCACGGAGCTTGCTCTCCATAGTATGGACTTGGGTTCTTAACAATACGATTTCCTGGTCTTTTGCTTCAAGCTTCAAATAAAAAAAACACAATTTTAACTTTATAAATAAGACATACAGTCCAGTTTTATAACCAGACAAATGCTATGTTGTTGTATTACCTCCCACGTTTAGTGTGTATATCTTGATTGTTTAGTGCTTTGATTATAAATTGTATATGCCCTGCCTCAATTATGTCTTAAATCTATATGCACCCCTGGACTTCAGCCAAAAAAAAATAATGTTTAAAATTTTACTAACAATAATTAAATTAATTGTTGCCTGCCAAATTAAAAGTAAGAACACAATTTTCGAAGAGAAAATGGCATCCCAACATTGGGTTAACATTGAATGTGATGATGTTTTTCCTAATTATCTAAATTCAGATTACAGGTACAACCAACCTTTCGTTGAATTTCTGATACATGATCTACCAGAAGTAATTTATCTTTGCGTAGTTGTTCACATTCTTTCTCTACTGTCGTCTGGAAACTTTCTAATTCTGAAACACGACTTTTCAATGTCTTCACTTGTAGTTCTTGCGATGTAGATGTTGATTCTGTTTGTGTTAACTGTAGAAAAAATCACAAATACAAAATTATTTTATTACAAACAAGTAAAAGAATTCAAGTACTGTAAACAAAAATGCAATATTCATGGTGTATTAATTTTTCACTATATTCGCAAACACGATTAAATTGCCAAAATTTGAACTTACGAATTATCAATATTTAACTTTGCAACACTACATCATGCAATATATGCAAAAATTTAAAGATGCGAACAGGTATGAAAACATGTTTCCATGAAAATTTGAATCCAGGAATACTAATACTTATACAGTAGTTGCTCATGAAAGATTTTAGGCTTTCAGTCCTTTTTTCTTCACTTATACAGTAATTCTAGAAAATATCATCTATTCTGATATGAAAATATTTAGAGTAATATTGTATTAAAAAATAACTTTCTATAAAAATTAAAATTTGATGACACAGGTCAGAAATTTGCTTCCACTGTGTAATGGTTTTGAAGTCGCCATAGTGTGTAAGGTTGCGGGTTCTATCCCTGGCCAGATTAAACCTAAGACATCAAATTGGTATTTGCTGCTCTGCTAAGCACACAGCATTGAGATGTAAGAGTACCAATAATGCGTCTTGTAAAGTGACCTGTGGACTTTTGAGCTAGCACAGTAAAATTCTGGCTCAGCATATCAGTATAGAACAAAGAAAAATTCATTCATCACACATCAATAATATGCTCTCATCTTAAATATGCAGAAAATATTTGCTGCTGGATGTTAAGAAACACTCATGACAGAGATGTGTGTTCCTAGCGTTTCCTTTGGAATTTCATTCGAACGTTTATTATCAGACTTTTAAAACTTTCTTTCATAGAATGTTAATAAAAAAATTCTCTTATTCTATTGTAGCTTTTACATCTCTCAACTTTGTGTAGAAATGTGATTCAGAATGTCATGTTAATGGATTATGCCATCTGGAGGTTCCCACATGGTGGCAGCACTGCGAGTTGTAAGGTTTTTGTTTTGTTTTGCTTGTTTGGGAAAATTCCATGCACTAGGATCAATTCTTAATCATTGATCAACTGAGATATTTTCCCAGAAAATCTGACTTCACAAAACTAAAATACATAATAGTGCAGTATGACACCAAAAGGGAGTCATAGGTGAGCGTAATCCTTTCATTACTAATAAATAAAGCATACATTTTCCAGGTAATGCCTGGACTTTTCTTGTTCTTTCCTGAGTTGTTCCTGGAGATGGCTGATTTCAAATCGAGCCTCTTTTTCTTTGTCTCTCAGCTGCAGTAATTCATTGTGACTATGAGTATGTCTAGACTCGGTATTCTCCCTAGCACTTCGTTCCTACAAAAAAAGACTTTATCAATTAAAACTTACAAAATCAAGTTGTGTTTTATTATCTTCACTCCTGTACAAATAAAACTGATGGGTTTTGCAAGAGCATCCTAAAACAATCGCAGCAAATTGACATCTTAGATAGTTTAACAAATCAACACTATGGTAAGTGTGGATGCAGTATTATTATGGACACCGATATGTGCTGTACACAGTAATATGTCAGACACAGGAAATTGCATTTTTCGGCCACTTAGATACTATGTACTTTGAAAACAATTAGAGTTAGAAAAATCCATTGGGACTTATCAAATGATTAAAACCAATCAAAATTGTATAAAAATAAAAATTTCTCATTTCCTGCTAAATTCAACCATTTTATTTAAAAATGTTATAAAAAATGCTTCCGATAACTTTTGTTGCATTTCTAAAATGAAATTATTTGGAAAAAAAACTACCAGATGAAAAATAAATATTCTGTGAAAATGCATTTGTTTTTGCAACTTTGACCCAATTCATATCAAAAACAGAAATAGTTAGAGAAACTCCATTGCCACACCGCTGAAAAACTCTCAGTGGAAAAAACCATCAATATCAAATGAAAAAAACCCTGCAAAATTGCATTTTTCCCCTTTGAACCTTTTTTTTATCTAAAAAAAAAAAAAAAACAGTAATGCTATAAAAAAGTGCTTGGTGTAACTTTTGTTGCATTTCTCAAAAGGAATTGTTGGGAAAAAAACCCATAAAAATCAAATGATACTAGTTCTAAAAATTTAAGAGTGGCCATTTTTTACCCCTAAATTATATCTCAGTTATGGTAAGAGATGTGACGTGGAGCAACAAGCTTACTTACTTAATTTTCTAAGGGAAAATACAAAAAGAGACCTCATCAAAATCTGACAATACCAGATTTAACACTAAAATACCGGGGTACAAGGAAATCCCCATTTTCTTCCTTCCCATCGAAACTCCGAAGTACTAGATCATCCAATTGAATATTATATATTATCTGACTTTGTCTGGCAGAATTGTCTTTTAAGAGACAGATATGTACAATATTTAGAAGGTAAGCTGAAGGCTTGTTTTGGCTATTACTTCTTTAAATGATAACTAAATCTGATAAGGAAAATTAGAATGAGATTTAGCTATCTTAGTGGCAATAGAATTTGGTGTTAAAGTAGCACAGATGTCATTAGTTGTCCTGTGCTGATGTGAAAATTGCTGATTTTTGTGAAAAATTAAAAGTTCTGACGGCATCTAAATTCTTGCATTTCTAGTGCCTTATTTTTTCTGTCATTAAGCATAAATGTATGTCAATAGATATAAAATATATAAAAATATTTTACATTTTCTAAAATTCAAAAGTCCTGCAAGCAAAAATTGTTATAATGGAAAAAGACAAAATTTCTAAATTTTTCATATGAATGGATAAATGCAAAGAATATGTATTAAAATTTCGAAATATTCAAAAGTTATTGAAACTCTTTCTCTGTTGCGTTATGAAGATTCCCAAAGGGGATTTTTCTTAATTTAATAAAAATTGAGAGACTTGGCTCAGTGAAACATATTTTAACTAACTATCCTTCCCTGACCCAAAGCTGACTGGCCTTAGATAATGGGAAATTTTCTTAACTTTCCATCTATCAACTATGTTAGAGTGATTTCTTGGAACAGACTAGGCTTCAGGTCTTCTAAAATATTAAGTTATAAACCTCATTTATTACTGTTTAGATAAAAAAAATCTCACCCTATCGATTTCCCTTTGAGTATCAACAACTTGCTGGTTAAGGGCAGCATTCTCTCTGACAAGATTGGCATTATCCTCTGTGAGTTTGGCTTTCATGTATCGATCATGCTCAGCCGACATCTCTGTCTCTTTAAGTTTCTGCCTTAGAAGACGAATCTCATCCTAAAATTATAATACAAATCTTGTAATGATAAATTCCACAAATTATCTCAATGGGCATTGATAAGTGGTAATAATAATGTTGATTTTTTCAAATTACAAATTCCAATATATTCTTTTTTCAATTTTACTATACCGATGGAAATGCCCTTTTTGAAGATCAGCACCCTGTCCTTTTTGAGTCCTAGCTAGAACACTGTAAAATTTGAAAATATTTTGTTTGTGTCAATTTGCAGTCAATATTCAGTTTAACACAGTGTGATAATGAGAAAATTGATATATATGGGGTCAAAGTCTTAAGAAATTAAGGAACATTAATCATACACTTTGTCCTAAATAAAGTAAATTTGCATAAACAATAGTGAAATACTTTGCCTGCTGTGAGTGCTATGACTGATACCATCATTCTTTCATCATATATTGAACATGTGACCACATCACTATTCTAATACAGAGCAAGAATTTTAAGTATATGATAAATATAAGATGATATGGCTCTTTCCGTATCACACCCTCTATCAATCCTCGACCAGTATCATCCTTGAGATAAAGCTCTAAGGTTGATGCAGGGTGTGATATAGAAAGAGCTTATAATATTCTCTCTGAACAGCAACTTATTCTCTAATTTTATCATAAATATGCTACTGTTTCAAATTTAGATAAATTAAGATATATGAAATTAAAGTATTCTAATGTCATTGTTATCAAAACATCATTTTAATGATGGTAAACATTGTAAAATCAAGTGCTTACAATGACTTTCTTATATCAGGGTTAAATATAAAAAAAATCTCTACTCTCAAAATTTCAAAATAAATTTGTAGAACTGATTCTTCTTACCATCATTGTTGAACAATTATATCTTTTTTCTAAATATTATGACAAAACACAGATTTTGCACTGAACACTACAATTATACTTTGCAATAAACTACACCAGTGCTTAATTTGGAATGGTGAGATTGCCGTGTAATTGGTTAGTTTGATTTTTAATGTTGGGATATCTATTCTGTATCTAAAATTGTTTTAAAGCACAAGATTTCAAACACTGCACACACACACATTTTATGTTAATACATTGTAGAATTAAAACCATACCTCATTAGAAGAAATGACCTGCACAAAACATATATCCGGTACAAATGTAATTCAATTCAGTCTATTGCCATTTTATTTAGCACAAAACTGTTTAATGGCTCAGAAAATTTTACCCTTCCCTAATGAATCACGCCCACCAATGACTCCCATTGGTGTTGCTACTGCACTATCAGACCTTTTTGCTTTGTTACATCAGATTTTCTGTGATAATCTATCAGTTGATGCAGGTTTAAGAATTGTTCATAGTATGGGATTTTCCCAAACAAGCCAAGTTGCAAAACAAAAATCTTCTAGTGCAGCCGTTAATCTACTCCTATGCCTCATAAAAAGGCTGATATTTATTTAAAAATGACCTAATATTGTATATTTCACATGTCAAAGATAGGATTTGAAAAAAAAAGCATGTTCTTTAAATATTTGCATAAAAGGTGAATATGTTTTTTTTATTCCAAAATTGTTCCAAGTAATTTTATCATCAGTTAAGTTATATCACAGAATAATTCAGGGAACTATGATATATAGAATCTTACATTGTAAGCCGTTGTTTATCATATTTCTACAGTCGAGAT
The DNA here is from genome assembly GCA_032357055.1 of Geukensia granosissima. Classification (NCBI taxonomy): domain Eukaryota; kingdom Metazoa; phylum Mollusca; class Bivalvia; order Mytilida; family Mytilidae; genus Geukensia; species Geukensia granosissima. The sequence goes on along the minus strand of JAULBM010041327.1, from coordinate 4,336 downwards.
AGTTAAACCTTAAAATTTCGAGGTTTACCAACATTGAATTTTTTTTTAAACTTCCATGATTGTTATCTTAATTAATGCCATATGGGCGTTCATTACGTCATGAACTGTATAATTCATTAGTCGTCAGATGTTACTAAAAATTCATAAAATTTCACAGATCTCAAAATGCTTACCCTATATTCCTATTGTCGATAAAACAATTCACTATAGAGCAATAAAACTAGAATGCGATCTGTTATGCAAATAGAATGCACCGCAAAACTTTTTCTTTTTAATGTTGCATGAACTTTCTATATTTGCTGAATTAATTTGTATTCTAATTAGAGAGTCTGATTAAAGATTGATAGCCAAATGAACGACTTGTGTCGTGTTGCACAATACAGAAGACTGTTTATTAATACTTAATAATCTATTGACAATATCTTCCCACTGCCATGAATACAAATCAGTTCCTATACCGGTTGTGACTAACATCGATTGTGACCATATACCGGCTTACAATACTGAGTAACACGACGGATACCGGCTTACAATACTGAGTAACACGACGGGTGTCATTAGTCGAACAGGAGTTGCTTACCCTTCCGGAGCACTTGAAGTCACCCTGGTTTTTGTAGGGTTCGTGTTATTGTAGCTTTAGTTTTCAGTGAAGTGTCGTGTTTCTATGTGTGTGTTTTGTTTTATTTTGTTGCCCAATGTCTTGTCTGCCTTCCTTTTAATAAAACAGAAATGTGTTTGGGACTAAGCCGAGCTATTTTCGTTTAATAAATGAAAATGAATAATCTTAGCAAATTAAATGCATGAAGATTCTTACCAGTTGAAAACGAAAAAATCGGAAACTAAGGATGCTTCCTCTTTTGATTTCAGATAATTGTAAGATTTTCACACTTTTTTTTATTTTATTTGTTTATAAAGAAGACCATTTTCACCAAGAAAGCCCCACAATTTATTAAGTTCACCATTTAAAGTTGTTTCTCAAGTTTTTGCGGAAATCTTTGTTATTTTTCACGGTTTTCGGATGGTGGAACATTTCCATACACAACCAGTAAAATATTTTCAGAGGGTTATTTAAAAAATATTGATTGATTGATTGATTGTTGTTTAACGTCCAGTGGCAAATATTTCATTCAGATTCAGGACGGAAACAAGTTAGCAAACAATAAATCAGTATGTAGACTGTAACAAAGGGACCAGCAAGGGAGGGACTTTTAGACTGCCACTGGAAAAATTGCGGATTAGAGGAAATATAAATATCAATTTCGACAGACAACTACAATATTATTGGCTGCCTAATCTTCGGGAACAAACACATACGTTTTATGAAGTTCTTTAATTATACGTTTTATTCTGGGAACATCATGGGGTGTAGTACTTGTATCTTTATAATTCGTTTTATATGTAATTTTATTCATGTATTTGTCAGGGCCTTTCTTATACACGATATATGGGCCACATCTTATTTTGAGTAGCGATAGACATGGTCATTTTTCATCATTGTACGACATTTCTTCAATTATAACTACACCTAATAAACCAATCTACATTGACAATTATAATAAGCAATAGGTTTTTGAAAGTTGTAAAAGAGTGTAAAAGAAATTTATACAAACCTGAATTTATAAATCTATTCTATTCTATTTTCAAATTATTTTGTTGAATTGACGTAATAAACGTACGGTTGTTGTTTCAAGCTTTTTGTAACACAATTAAACATTGCTTACTTCGCAATATGAACTTAAATTCCATTTGATAATTTTGATAATAAAGTTATTGGAATATACACGTGGCATATTGTATGATGTTTACGCATGTACCATACAAGTCATGGCGGTTCACACCGGAAAACGTATAAACTGATCTTTTATCAGAGACATATATCAAGTATATCAAAATTTTACGGTATAACAAAATAAAGTTTTTGATTTGAATAACTTCATTAACTAAACTATAATATATAATTCAGCAGTTGTTGCCAAAAATTTCATCGAAAAAATACTCATTAAAATTTGTCTTCTGGGGTAAAGATTTAGGTTATACATTTGTAGCTTTATAACTTGAACAGCACTTCGAAATCTTGTGCTGTGATCCGATGCGCCTATGTTTAGAAACTTCGACTTGTTTGGTTTTTTTTTCGTGCTTCACTTCAACCGAATTATCTAACTACATAAAATAAACAACTGCATTTCGTGTGTGTAACAATAACATATATATTCAAATATAAAAAGCTAACATTTTGTTTAAATAATCGATTACTCGTGTTAAAAGCCAAATTATGCACTCGTTTTGTCTGTAGTGCGAATAGACATATCTTGGCAACTTCTCACCGTGAATTTAATTAGGTTTTAAATGAATCAAATAATGTAAGCACGCAAGTTACGATGTAATATAATATAAAAAAATATCAGAGTACAATGAACAAAGCTGCATAAACACCACCAATAAATATATTCATATTTATGAAAAAACTGAACATATAAACACCCGATTTCGTTGACATAAAAAATTCTTTGAGCAAGAAAAAAGTGACGTTTCCAAGGTCTTTTTTATTATGGTTTCTTATTATAAAAATCTTGACTCAGACTGGTATGTTGCGACAAAGTATGTTGGTTAATCAAAGTCTGTCCCATTTGTGGAGATAGAAGTGCCTCAAAAGTGCCTCTGACGATGCTAATGCATGGGTTTATTATCATTGATATAAATTTCAGTTGTACATAAACATATTTTTTCATTTTCTTGCGACATAATTCCCTACAAGCTACTATATGTATCTTGATAAAATAGCAAATACAGTTGTAATTAGATTTAAACTAGCAGAGAGCAAATACAATCAGAAAGCCACACTAAAAAATCGCCATCATCGACTATTTTGTGAAATATTTTCTAAAGGTCGTAGTTGGCATAGAGTGTGTTAATACAATATTTTCTTATATAAAATGAGTTTTTCTTGAGTATAAGTCAATGTTGGAGCTTCTTTATCTACGGAGCATGCCACAGACCAAGATACAGGAAGAAAATCTGAAAATGTTTCTGCAGGTAAATAGAAAAAATTACTTTTACGCATATGATGAAAATTAAATCTACACAAGATGTTTTTATTAATAAATAGTGAACAGTCCTAATTCAATAGGCATTTCAGGTTTCATCGTTCGTATTAGAATCCGACACTTTCTTCTCATTGGCTTTCTTCTTAAATCTGCAATTCAAAAGATCATCCACTATCAAAACAAACAAACACTTATGCATTTGAGAACATTAATTCAATTTACAGAGACGTATTTAAATGTAAATATAAAAATAGAATCAAATTATTTCCAACTGCTTTAATTGAAAAATACCGCATAAGCATTTTTTATAAGGTTTCTTAGCAGTTAATAAATGTTTTTGCCCATATTTTGCGTGACTTTGCTTTGTACTGCAGACAGTAACTCTACACCAGGAATGAATAGATAGGCATTGGTTTAATTTCGACCATTCCAAAACAAAGACATCATCAATTGTATTTGCATCTTCTTCGCCAAGCTCATGCCATGTGTGAGTTGAGTAATAGCAAAGACTGTATGCTTGAGTCGGAATAATAGGTTACGATATGATCAATATGGAATTTATTCCAAAATGTATCCAAATCTCTCATACGTTCAGCGTACTTGAAAGTAAACACTTTTAAACTCCGGCCCAGCGTTTCGGTCTAGTACAAAGAAAATTTATTTATCATTATCTCTCATTTACTTGCTTTCATCCTGAACATATTCATAATATTTTTTGCCTCTAGAAATTTAGCAACATGTATTCATTCAATAAGACAACTAACCAAAACGAGCAATTTCAGGTGTTGTGAAAACTGTTACTTATTATAGTTATATCCATAATGACATGCACATCCCATTTACTTGTAGGGAGGTAATAAAATATCACATATCCATTTGTCAGGCATGTGAGTTGTACTACATGTAAGAGTTTAATTTAAGTGTTACATAAAAAAATCACACAAAGAAAATATAATAAATCAATCTGCAGTAATGTTACTTTACCTTCGAAATAAAAACCACCCGAGAAGACCAGCAAAACCGACACCAACAACTGCTCCTACACAAATTACTGGTATTTTCCATTCCCTTCCTGTTTTTACAAAAATCCAAAACTTTTTATTTATTTAGTACTTTTAATTGAACTGTTAGAAAAGTTTATAAAATAAAAAAAAAAATTCACTACATATTTAAAGATGATTTGTTATAGGTAAGAAAAAACCTTGAACATTGTGTTCGAATACTGCACAGACATTTATATACTTAAACTAACCATCCAGGTCAAATTTTAAAGAAAATAATTTTAAATTATT
>JAULBM010041316.1:0-10782 GCA_032357055.1 Geukensia granosissima | reverse complement strand
ATCGGAAGAACTAAATACAGGTACGCAAGTACTGGCCAATTTCACTACACCACTAAATGTAAAAATAATTACAGGACATTTGGTCTGGTAATTTAAGAAACTTTACCAGACCGAAAATAATTCAATCTCGGAAACAGAGTCTCCTAGCTTCCAGTAAAACCTCCAGTAGTCGATATGTGCCATATGTGAGACGCCATTTTGTGAGCTTCCTCTCATGGCGGTCATATCTGCTTCTGACGCAATAATTTCTTGACATCAAAACTATTTTGAGGTCACAATCCAGGCAATCAATGTCGGAACATGTATGGCAGAGATGTATGTCTGACTAAGGAAGTACTATACTCTCTGTTTCGGAGATTGAAAATAATTTCTCGATTAAATGATAACGAGGTAGTCGATAGAGGGCGCTAAGTGGACTGAAATTTCAGCGTCGCCGCCGGAGAAGACACCGGATATTCGGTCCGGAAATATATAAAAGTTAACCAGACTGGAAGTGACATTACCGGACGTGTCCGTCGGCCCGACAACATTTTGTTTTCACTGACAAGATAACTAATTAACAAAGTAGGGGTGAAAATCGATGTATTGACTTATTTAACATGTAATTTCAAGGAAAGTGTGGTGGATCTGGTGTAACAGTCTTAAAAATGGCGTGTATAACAAGAATGTATAAATTAAAAATATTTTGGAAAGACTGTTTTTATTGCATTTACCAAAGAAAGTTCCTCGTCGGTGCCAAAAACAAATTTATCGACAGGAACGTTAAACCCAACAGCAAAACAAACTTTAGCGAAAAAATCACAGTAAGTGGTATAATGTGCATCCCAATGCAAAAAACAAGGTCCAAGCACTATAGGTGATGTTTGTGTACCCGTTCCAACCAATTTTTAGGAGTAAACATCCGGTTTAGAATTCCAATAGAATTATCAAAGATACCATTAACTGCACGATAAAATGATCGAATAGGTTTGCCAGTGACTGTTGCTAAAGCATGAATAACAAAAGCAGATGAGGATTTGCAGTTAATGGAACAGGCCTGTACTGACTCATCAAACGTGGGACTAACAAGTGTCAAACCGTCATGTCTATGGTCGTCCGTATAAAAAGACCTATTCAAAATCATTTCTATACAAGTTCTGTATCTAATTTCTGATGCAAATTTTTCAGAATTTGAAATTCCCAGGGAAATGGCATTAAAAAGACAATTACCATCCCCTGTTGTCTCCACAGGCCAAAAATCAGAATTGTTACCCAAAATCGAGGCAGAAACTGTATCAATGACGAAAGCAGGATTATCTAAAAGTGTTGGAGACTTGAATTTTTGTGGCAAAAACCTCATGAAAATCATTTCCAATTTAACTGCTTCAACGGAATTCCCGTTCTCATTTAGCCTCTGTAATCCAGCCAAAAAATTAAAGTTGCCATGACTATCCAAAATGCAACGTGAACAAATGTAGGAAAGTGAGGTTTTGCCTAAAAAAGAAAAATTAATATTATTTAAGCTTTCACATTTTTGGTGATACCAACTGTCACATGAATCACAAGCTACATTCCTATGGCCATCACACTCTTGATTGCAAGTACCACAAGGGTAAGAAGCCATGACTATACAAAAAGTATTGAAAATAAAAATAAAAAAGTCAACCGAAAATAAAAAAAATATATATATATATGTTTTGCAAGGTAACTGAAACAAATTGTAGAAAATCCGAAATTAAAACAGAAAAAATAATACAAAATGAAAGAATATTTTTTGCAATGTTTCAATGTGTACAATTCAATGAAAAGATTGGAAGTGATTTGTAAGTGGCAGTGGGTTCATATTTATAGCCCTGCAATTAATGATATGACACTTGTGAATTGTTATCAGCCAAGTGACATACTTTGATTTTATTGTGATAATTACATTAACGGTTGTTAATTATATGATGTGAATTATGCTCACATTTGTGGCACACTTTGTCGGCTTGGGTGATTAAATTAATTGGATTAACGGATTGGGTATTGCAGTGACCAATTTGCATTCCAAATGTATGGATCACTAACCTATCGCTAACCCCGAACTTTCAGAAAGACACAGAAATCAAAATGTAAGTACATTTGTATTTTTTATCGTTTTATTTCCATTTTTTACTTCATTCATATTTTCTGTTTTACCCAAATATTTTTTATATATTTCGGTAGAAAGAACAGAGACTCCGACCCGGTATCCCGAGTACATTTTTGAACTCCATAACAGCTATAACTTCGATAAACGTATTCATTTTATATGTATTAATTCATATTTATTGATTATATTTCTAAATTCAACTATTTAAACCAGCAGGCGTATACATTTCTTCTGCAGGCGTATTTTTACCTGGCAGGCATATGCAGACGTATTTTAGTAGGACCGTGGTTCAGGGGGAAACCACTCTGAACCGAAATGTATACGCAGGAAGTAGAAATGTTATTACAAATATAAACTGTTTAGTTGCGTATTAAGTTTTTAAAAAGAAAGTTAAAATTAGTACCAATAAAAACCACATTTAATATAAGAATGTTTAGAATTGTTTTTTTTAAATATAAATAATGATTTAAATAGCTGTCGAGATAATCAAGAGAACACCAATAAGTTTTGAATGACACAAAAATCGACATGTTCCAAACATTTTTAAAAATATCTCTTTTGTTGTATGACTTGCAAGCCAACATAGCAATTTATTCTTTTTTTTTTTTTGTTGTTTTCGCAAAATTTTATTACTATTCAACGAGTTAACATCCTGACATCGGAACGTGTTTGCGCATTTACTGTGCAACGAGTTAACCTGATGCCCTCTGATTGCATGTTATGTGAACATTTAAGTATAGAGTTAGTACCAATGTGTGCTTTAGATGCTCTGAAAGGTATTGATCTTTGAAAACCTGAAAATCTTGGACTGTCCAGCAGGCTGTCATCATTCGACGCCATGCTGTATTTGAATTTCGTGCCAAACAGTTCCCACAATACAGCTGATAATTTCTTCCGGTAAAAACAATTATCACCACAAAGAATCTGCTAGTCGAGAAAATGTAATGGGTGTTTTCAAAGACGTCCGCGTTAGGTACAACCACACAATGTCAAAATATAAAAGTTCAGCTATGAACTATGTCATGTTATATATTGTTGGAATTCTAATTTTTTGCCCAACTCATCCTGTTGTTTAAATAAAGTTAAAATTTCCAATTTCCCCTCAATGTTAAATTGTTGACATTGACAAAATCTGTCTCAAAATTGTTCTTTTTTTCAACTTACATATGCACCTCTGCGTTTTGCATCAAGCATATACATTGTAATTCAACTATATTCTTGAAATTTCTTTTGTAATCTCTCATTAAACTTCATAAAATGTAAATTTAATCGTGTCTCATGTACAATTATGCCGCATCTCCCATTTTTTATCATTTAATACCGGAAGTTATTGGTTGATTCTGATACTGTCATGTTACAGAAGTTCCAAAAGTTCCAAAAGAAGGAATATTATATAATATTAGTTCCTATGGAACTTTTATTGTGATATTTGTTCCTGACGGAATAAACCTTATATAATACATGTTCCTACAGGAAAGAGTATAATGAAATAATCTATAAGAAAAGTTCCATCAGAACTTCTGTTATGAGGAACAAATATACGGTGACACCATAACGGCTGTACAGATTTAAACATGTAAGGCAGGTGGTCTGTACCAGATTTGTGAAATTGGTGCTGATCCATAATTCATCATGGCTGCAAGGGCTAATTATGCATTCTGATTGGTCCAAGTTTCAAACATCTGCTTGTCAGAAACTACAAAGTGGATTGGATTGTTACTTTGCAGGAATGATTGGTAGGCGGTCCTGTACTTAATTTGTGAATCATTTGTGGAATGGAAATTCAAAATGGCCGCCATGCAAAACTTATTTTACCATTGAACCCAACGGGAATTTCACATTTTTCATCTTTTTTATCGGAAACAAGTGAAGTGATTTCAACCTATCTTGACAGAAATGTTAGGCAGGTGGTCCTTTACCAGAGTAATGAAATTGGTGCCAATCCCAAAATCAACACGGCCACCAGGGCCAATTATGTATTCTGATTGGTCCAGTTTTCAAACATTTTCTTGTCAGAAAATGCTAAGTGTATTGAATTGTTACTTTTGAGAAATGATTATTCAACAAAAAATTTGCCAGGTGAGCGATTACAGGCTCCATGGAGCCTCTGGTCTTCGTCTTAAAGGCACTTGTCATCCAAAAATGGCATTGCTGGTTTTAATTAAAGATACCTTATCGTTAGAAAACAAAGATTTTGTTTTAGAAGATAATTGGAATCCAACTTAGATTCACATTGGGGTTACCAAATGCACAAAAAAGCTGGTTGGAATACAAGTAACCATTTCACAAATCAAGCTAACAAGTTAAATTCACCTAAGTCACTGGATTTTAAAAGGATTAACATTCATATAAATCTTACCAGTGTTTTGTGAAACTAGTGTCTTTTCCAGTTAACCATTTGGAAGTTACTTTAAAGTTATTGAAAGTTATTAGTTTCGACATTATATATCATATTGTATTCTTTTTTACCTGTACAATGAATCTGCTTTGAAATTTATGAAAAAGTACATTATATTTGTTAAAAAAAATGTTATACTTGTAGGCTTATGGTGCTTATGCATCTGGGATGTATGGGGATGCATCATCAGTGTTGGGAACTATGTACCCAGGTGTTCAAGGCATTGCCAGGTATACTAACTTAATGGATCCTTTTTTTGTTCTTCAGAACAAGAAAAAATTTTTCTTTACCAGACCATTATATTTAATTCTTTGTTTTAATTTGTAATTTATTGTTTACATTTCTATGATTTATTCAGATGGTTAACTGTCAATAAAGAAAAATGTAATATGGTTATGTAAATGTGAAATTTATGAAATAAAACTTCCAAATAAGCCATATTAACAAATTCAAATGTTTATACATATATTTACAAAACCAAAATTCCACACAGTAATTGGGTAGATATTAGTGACTTTATTTTGTTTTTGTCAATATTTATACATTATAATTTTAAGGTCCTGTTGGTGATGATTTGATTTTGATCTGATTTTGTTTTCAAAGTTAGACCCTATGAAAAATGCAACAGATTTACTTAGTTTGGAGATAAAGGAGGTCAAAATGATCACTGACCCAAGCTAAATTATTGTGTCCAAAACCTTACTGTGTCAAGCAAAAAACTGTCTACATTCACAAAAATGGGATTGAAATTTTACAAGGCATCCATTGGTATACAATTATCATTGAGTCAATGTTTCCTATGTCTCCTTTTTTTAAATATGTCAATGAAATAAATTTCAAATAAAGAACGTTACTTTGCAATTTAGGAAGAATACCAATTTATCTTTTCATAATTTGGTTTATTTTGTGTCTTTATGACAATTAACATATACGAGATCAACATAACATAGGAACAAAAGTAAAAGGTTTGATAAAATTGACCGTGTTGCACCAATATCAAAAGATATATACCTGATTCTTACGTAGACAGTCTCTAAATTTACATAGAGACAAAACATTGATTGTTTTCATTAACATACAAGAACTGATTTTCAATAAAAGCCAGATAAAACGCCATTTTTCTTAAAATCGTGGTGCACTTCTTAAAAAGTCTTCATATACATGTATTCAAATTTGCAATTTTAAAATTTTAATTCACGAAAAAAGATAGATAAGATAGATTCCTAATTAGACATATAAAACCCATAAGCGTAAGTAATATTCATATTTCGGGTTTCTATTCGTGGCAATATTTCATTTGAGAAATCGGCAGTGATAGGCCTTGTCCAATAATGTGAACTCTGAGGTTCTTATCAAACTTAGAGCACCTGAAAACACCCACGTTAAGACATTTATTATATCACTATTAAGACACAGGTTCAGAAAATGTGGAAGGAATTGGTCTTTTTCTTCTTGGTAACCATCGCCATTGTTAACTGCCTAAAGGTAAGAATTATAGAAAATAAAGGGGGGTTATTATTATAAAATAAGATCAACTGTGTATAATTTGCATTACATCTGTACTGTTTAATATTTAAATATACCATCTGAACATTCATCGTACTAAAGTATTTTTGAGGAGCTCTTAAGCACAAAGGAAAAAAAATCACTAGTTCATATTATTAATCAGTTTTCATCAAAGAATTAAGTTGCATTACTTTTCAACGTCTGAATTTGCGTAATTTTGATCAAGGTTGGACAAGCCAACCGGCAAGAGGACATGATACAACATTTATATACAAAAATGCCAAAAGCCGCAAATAACGAACGCAATCCTATATTATTATGGTGGCACTGCAAACCATTTCGTAAATTTATATGACTCAGTCTGGAACTACAAAATTAAACTCCAAGATAAATTTGTTATTACAGTCACAATGCCGGCATGATTCCGAATGTGGATCTGATGAATGCTGTTATTACCATGAAGGACCTATGGTAGCCAGCAGGAAAAGACAACTGTCGTCATTCTCTCTATCAGGAATGGTACAGGGTCAGTTTTTTAAATGATTATTGAAATGAACATGTGAAAATGAGAAGATATGAGAAAAATGTCAGAGAGGCCACACTCCGACCACGAGAAAAATTGAGGGAATTTAAAAAACTACAGGGTTACACAAGGCCTTCAACAAGTGTTGAAAAACACTATTTGTGAAAAGCCCTTAATACATAAAACGTGTATACGCAAATAATACATCCTCGGGGTTTTAAGACCACATCTGCTCTTACCTGAATATTATCAAAAAGTTAAATGAAGTACAACGAATGATACAATCTCCTTAATTTATAAAAATACAGAATATCTGTAAAACAATAACAATTCACATCAGACAAATCGAATAACTGGGCTTTTATTATGCCCTAGGAGACCTTTGGAAAACCAGCATTGGTTTCAAAACAGAGATTATTCTTTCAATATTAATATTGTTTAGTCTGAATCATTATCTCACATACTTGCAATTTGATATTTATAGCAGAGCATGATTTTATTTTTAAAGGTGGATGGTGTGAAAAGTACCGACTTCAGGGCGAATCTTGTAGTGGTATAGCAACAATGAATGGACATTGTGGATGTGCACCGGGACTGACTTGCAGGGTGATTATGGACCCTACCTTAGTTCAACACCAAATCGTTCCACTCAAAAGAAGAAGCATGATTTTTGGTGGCCATAGCGAATGTCAACCTTGAACTGAATAAAATTCAAATAGAAATATGTTTTTTTAAATGTGAAAAAGAACAGACAGTCTATCATACCTAACCAAAAAAAATGAATGTTTAGAGGTCAATTCGCAACATTCAACAATAAGCAAAATTCATCTCTACACAATTCCAAAATAATAAGTGTAAAAAACTTAACAAGAAAACAAAATTACATATGCATGGTGGACACAAGTGAGAAATGGACCTTATTGCTAAAAATTGCCATTAAATGAATCCAAATCTGGGTTTCGTCCGATCATGTGAGTCCAAGGCTAACTTCCACCATTACTGCGGAAATGAACCGAAGACCGGCGACGGCATGGTAAGAATTGGACTTTGACCTCTGATATAACTAATTGTCTTTCATTTTTACACCAGGGTTATTCTTCACCTCTTCTAATCGAACAGAAGATAATTATCTACTCATTCATATACATTTGAGTTTTAATAGGAAGCAGGTATTTTACGGACTGTCGCACGCAATCATCTTTTTCATGTTAAAGCGATTTTTACATTAAAACAAAACTTTATTATCCACGCGCTAGCGATAGCCCGGGAATCATGCGTACGTACGTAGCCCGTTAATGTCAAGGATAATCTCAGGAACCGTGAGCAACAATGAATGGTCATTGTGGATATTATATTTAATTATTTACATTAAGGAAGATGAAATTTGGAACATTGATTGTACTATGTGTGGGAACTGAGCCAAAAGTTTCGGAATTTTGATAACACCCCAAGGGCTGGGCTATAGAGGTTGCATTAGGGTACATTTATTCCTTATTCATGCAACTTCTGCTAGGTTATTTGGAATACGGAACTGAAACTTGGTTCAATAATTGCACTTGAGATGTAGATTGTGCCAAATGTTTTGGAACTTTGATAATGCCCTCAGGGGTGGAGATTAACGGGTAGCCTTATGATACATAAATTCTTTGTCACGCAACTCCTCTGAGGTTATATGGAGAACGGAACTGAAACTTGGTTCAGTAATTGTACTTTGGATGTAGACTGTGCCAAAGGTTTCGGAAATTTGATAATGCCCCCAGGTCTCGGGATACACAATAGCCAAAAGGCTTATTACTTTAGCGTAAATATGTCACAACAAGTTAAGATCCCCACCCACAAACAATAAATGATATTAACTGTTGATTAAAGCGGGGTTTTATGGTCATCCTATAAATGACCCCGCCGCCCTTATTTTGAAAATAACAAATTAGCTCAAAAATTTTGATCACCACCCCTAAGACATATATGTTCTAAGTGAGCATGAAAAGTAAAGTTTCATGGGCATTCCCAGGTGTCAGCCCCACACCCTAACTTTTGGAAATAACAGATTATCTCAAAAACCATTCAGATCCCAACCTCTAAACCATATATATTCTAACTCAGCATGAAAAGTCAAGTTTATTGGGCATTCCCTGGAGTCAGCCCAACCCTCCTAGTTCTGAAAATTACAAATTATTACAAAAACCATTCAGATCCCCAAACTAAACCATATATATTCAAAGTTGGCATAAAAAGTCAAGTTCTATGGGAATCCCGGGATCAACCCCAACCCCCATATTCTGGGAATTGCAAATTATCATGTCATAGATTACGTTTTGGTTGCTGTAATCTTGTCGGTATTGTTATAGCTAGATAGCTCTAGCTGCAGAGCACGAAAAGGGAGTTTTGGTTTGAAATAAAAGAAATCCATCAAAAAAGAATAAATTACAAACATGTACAGGTTGCCTTAAGGCCTTCAATCGTGGAAAAAATTCCACACCATAACGCTGTATAACATCCCCAAGTGATGATATTCAAACGTAGTAATAATCGGCAAAATAAGTATACAAGTTAAGACAAGTAATATTCAAACATAAAAGTTACAGGTTCCCGACTTGGTACAAGCACAAAAAGTATGTGGCAGGGTTTAACATGTTTTTGAACGCTGAACCCTTCTCTAATATAGGATACTGGTGTATAAAACGACATAAAACAATCTGTCAAAGCAACTGCATCAGATTTAACTTTTGGAGTGGATGCTTAGTACGCAAACAATTACAGATTCAACAAATGATACAAAATGTTTATCAAAGGTACATCGCAAATATAAATTATTATAGACAAAGCCATCGAAGCACCTGATGTAGGGACTGCAGATGTTGGTTGTCAAACCGGTATCTTTATATATGACGTCTGAACTTAAACACTGTCTACAACATTCATGTATTAAAATTATTAACCTTCAGCAACTTCTTCCGCAGATCTTGTTTTAAATGTTTACTTGCAGCAACAACTACTGTAGATATTGTTTTAATGTTTACTTGCAGTAATAACTTCTGTAGATCTTGTTTTATTGTTTACTTGCAGTGACAACTTCTGCAGATCGTGTTTTAAATGTTAACTTGCACCAACGACTACTGCAGATATTATTTTAAATGTTTAAGTTCAGCAACAAAGGTTAATTATAAAAAAAGAAAAAAGTAAAGTTATCAACTTAGACCGCTACTATTGACTATACGAGTTACAAAATGCAATATTAACGGAATTATAAATGACAAATTTTAAAAATAAGATCCTTTTTTGTAACACATTTATACAATTATTTTAATGGGGCCCCTTTCCCTCTTTTCGGGAAAGACTGTCGCTTCAAGAATGTGATGAAGACTAGCGCTAATGCCGGATGCAGTTGCATAATGTACTTATGCATTTAATATTTCCTGTATATTAATCTGATATCTGTTTTCTCGTTTTTATTGGGGAAATGGAAAATTGACATGTAAATCCCTGATTATTTTATAATACTAATGTACATCTGTGTCCTTAAGTTTTTACTGTTAATAAGTAGCAGGTGGTTTACTGTTACACTTATCCATCATTTCATCTTTAGAGATTGCCAACTATAGAATTACTTACCGACTATGTATTATGATTATGTTGTTGTTGGCTGTGGATTGTCTGGTGCTGTTATAGCTAGACAGCTGGCTGAAGAACAGAATAAGAAAGTCTTGGTCTTAGATAAAAGAGACCATATTGGAGGAAACTGCTATGATTACATTGATGACAATGGGATAAGAGTTAATAAGTATGGCGTACATTTATTTCACACGAATAATGAACGCGTTTGGAACTACGTGAACCGCTTTTCTCAATGGACACGGTGGGAGCACAAGGTGTTGGGGTTGATCGACGGACAATACGTACCCATTCCGCCAAATATAACAACAATTAATATGGTATGTGGACAGAATATCAAAACACCAGAGGAAGCAGACGACTGGTTAGCCAAAACACAGGTGAAGTATGACAAAATAGAAAACGGGTATCAGATGGCTACATCGAGGGTTGGTGTTGAGCTCTACGAAAAAATATTCAAGCATTATACGTATAAACAATGGGGAAAGTACCCTGAAGAATTGGATGCTTCTGTTTTAGCCCGAATTCCTGTCCGAAATTCCTTTGATGATCGTTATTTTACCGATAGATACCAAGCTCTTCCTACAAATGGATACACACAATTATTTGAAAACATGCTCAGTCACGAAAACA